>OX465035.1:8170231-8357731 GCA_949841015.1 Aplysina aerophoba | reverse complement strand
CAGTGTGACCAACCTTTGTCACATTTTGACCACATACAGTGCACAGCCAGTGGAAGGAACCAGAATGTAAGACCCCTCCAACCCTCACCCCTGCACTGGTATTCCCATACATCAAGTAAGCACCATTCCCACCATTACCCTACCATAGTCCCTAGCACATAGCCCTATTCTACACACATACAGTAGGCAGAAGGTGTGCCGTGGGTATTCTCACATGGACAGCTGTTGACAGAACATTTAAAAGGAGCAAACATGGCTGACCATGTGGCAGTAGGGCCAGGACAGTCAATGGTGGCACAAACACAAGCTGCCCAGTCAACTAGCTTGCCACACTCCACAGACCCCACCTTTATCCACAGCACACATCTACAATGACTTGTGAATAATTGAAGCAATAAATCACATGTACAAAGACAAACACAAACATGTAGATAAACACAGATGCACACAAACACACACACACACACACACACACAAACAAACACACACACACACACACACACACACACACACACACACACACACACACACACACACACACACACACACACAAACAAACACACACACACACACACACACACACACACACACACAGGCAGATTATATGCAGGTACAAACGAATAATTTATCTCAACATTGGATATTTGTTGCTCCTAACGAACTAACACTCGAGTACTCACTCCATGGAAAAATAATTGAATTCGGCAGTCAGTTTTCAAGTGAACACCGGAAGTGGAAGGAGAAGGGGGACTAGCAGGTGCACTAGACCAGAAGAAGGCACTTTCAGTCATTCTTCACATCAAACAGGCATTAGATGGCCTCCTACCACTACCCCACAACACACACTCTGTGGGAATAGGTGTGATCAGTATAGGCAATGGCAGCACCAAACAATGGAACAACTAGCCTTACCAAATGGCAAGAACCTACGAAGATAAAGCACTCTGTGGATAATGATGAATAAAGATCTCAAAATTCCTTTAATCTGCCCACGCAAGTCAATCTATACTGCTATAGTGTACAATGAAACATCAACATGAAGCATTTTCATGTCCCAACTTTGTGAGACTCAACATGATCAGAAGCTACGTATACACTCCGTCAGACCGGGTATAGTTATTGGATTCACCAATGTCAGAAGCTTTGACTGTCCCATCATCATGATAACTACCAGAATCCTATTTTGGAAGCCCCATCGTAGAAATGCTATCGTGAGAACGCCGTCGATGGAGCACCATAGCAGTGTGTGCACATTTTCACTACCTACTACACTTATGGTATACAGCACAGTCTCATTGATGCTAGTACACCCACACACATGCCCATCAATTCATCTATCCATCCCGTGAACACCGGAGGTGGAAGGAGAAGGGGGACTAGCAGGTGCACTAGACCAGAAGAAGGCACCTTCAGTCATTCTTCACATCAAACAGGCATTAGATGGCATTTGATTCTGCACCTTTTGTCTGATGTTTCAATGAACTGAGTCTTATGGGATTAGTGGCCATTTTATGACGTCATAACCTCACACAAATAATTCGACCATTCAGTTGTTTGTTCGACCCCCACACACACATGCCCAATTAATACATCCACCCTAGTAATACGATAATGCCAATACAGCAAGGTGTGTGCTGTGCTAGTCTGGCTAGCTAGACCATCCCTAACAAAGGCTGGAGGCGTGGAGAGGGAGGGACTGTCTAGAAAACATTGCCATTAGTTTCACACCTTGCCTGTGGTGTTGGACCAATCAGATGATACTGTCAAAGATCCGTGCTAATAGTATTCATGGCTTCTGATTGATCATCTTCTACCTCTTTCTGACTTTACTAGACCTTGTTAAAGTGTCCAATCCATCTGGTGGCGATCTTACTAGCTCTGCTCTGAACACTTTGCGGTGGTCACAAGCAACCTGTGAGCTAATTGTTATGTTTGTTAAACTACCACTTCCTCTCTGCTCCCCGGTGTTTGTTAGAGATGGTCTAACTAAACGGCGACGTTGTTGAGTAATCACGTAGCATGCGAGGGGGGTAAATTGCAGTGAGATGTTTCAACCTCGAGGGTCTTTGTCAGTCACAAAACTGAAGACT
The DNA here is from genome assembly GCA_949841015.1 of Aplysina aerophoba. NCBI lineage: Eukaryota > Metazoa > Porifera > Demospongiae > Verongiida > Aplysinidae > Aplysina > Aplysina aerophoba. The sequence continues at coordinate 8,355,641 of OX465035.1, read as the reverse complement.
ACAGTTTTTGTGACTGACAAAGACCTTCCAGGTAGAAACGTTTAACGCCGTAGCACAAGCCTCTACCACATCAGGGATGGTCTAGCTAGACAGACTAGATTTGTGTGAGTGTTGTAGCTCTGACAGCATCGTGTAGGATGAGAGGAGGGAACTGACCATATACACATGGATGAGGCCACCAACAATAGTCAAGGCTGGTATAGGGTGGACTGGCTCAACTGTTAGCTGAGCTGACCGTAAACACATGGATGAAGCCACCAACAATAGTCAAGGCTGGTATAGGGTGGACTGGCTCAACTGTTAGCTGAGCTGTCCGTAAACACACAGGTGGGAAGGAGTGCATGAGCACTCTACCACAAAGGGATAAGCGTGCATTGGGATGAGAGCAGAAGTCTACCACCTATCGTACAGGTCTCTTCCAAGGTGTTTCCTGGTCGTCCTACAAATGCTTTAATAATTTGTGTCAATACCACCAAGGGGTGTGGTTTCCAGCTAAAAAAGGATGGTTTTCAGTTGAAATGCTCACTTGGGCATATTTTAACACTTTAGGGGGAGCATGCCGAATAGTGGGAATTTCTGTGGAACGAGTGTCACACATTTCGCAGATAGATTGCAATTTGCAAAGAGTTTCCCTGCAAACAGCATTATACTCAAGCCAGCCAGCCTACACTGTTCATTGTCAATGATAGTACTGGCATCTACCATTGCAGGTGTCAGTGAAGCAACAAGAAGGTAATCGACAATGATAAGGTGCCCAGTGTGGAGGAAACTGCTCGTAGTTCTTAGTGCCTCTAGGGCCACCAAACCTACTGTATTTTGTGTGTGCATGTGTGCGTGCTGTGTACAACTCACTCTTCAGATTTTCCTCCACACGGCAGCCATGTTTCTCCAGCACTTGACAGGCTTCCTGCACTACCTCTGCAGGTTTGGTTAACAGGACTGGATAAAGATGGTCCTTCCACTCCCACCTCTCCCTAGCCACCTGGGAGCACTCTTCTGCTGTTAGGAGGTGTCTAGTGAAGAGCTCATTCAGTACTGCAGGGTGGGAACAGGTTTACAAATCACTTGACCACTCACTGCTTCATGCAGTGTGCTGCGTACACATTATCACTACACAGTATACACTCAACAGTTGGACACATGTAAAAGGAACCAGAAAGTAAGACCCCTCCTACCCCTACCCCTGCACTGGCATTTCCATACATCAAGTAAGCACCATTCCCACCATTACCCTACCATAGTCACTAGCACATAGCCCTACTCTACACACATACAGTAGGCAGAAGGTGAACCGTGGGTATTCTCACATAGACAGCTGTTTACAGAACATGTAAAATGAGCAAACATGGCTGACCATGTGGCAGTAGGGCCGGGATAGTCAATGGTGGCACAAACACAAGCTGCCCAGTCAACTAGCTTGCCACACTCCACAGACCCCACCTTTATCCACAGCACACATCTCCTATACTGCTATAGTGCACACACACAGATTCACCTACAATGACTTGTGAATATTTGAAGCAATAAATCACATGTACAAAGACAAACACACATGCACGCACACACACACACACACACACACACACACACAGGACACACACACATACACACACACACACACACACACACACACACACACACACACACACACACACACACACACACACACACACACACACACACACACACACACACACACACACACACACACACACACACACACACACACACACACACACACACACACACACACACACACACACACACACACACACTGGACACACTGGAAATATGCAAAGGCAGATTATATGCAAGTACAAACGAATTATTTATATATCTCAACGTTGGATATTTGTTGCTCGTAACGAACTAACACTCGAGTAGTATTCTCTCCATGGAAACATCATTGAATATGGTGGTCAGTTGTGAAGTGAACACCGGGAGTGGAAGGAGAAGGGGGACTAGCAGGTGCACTAGACCAGAAGAAGGCACCTTCAGTCATTTTTTTTTACATCAAACAGGCATTACATGGCCTCCTACCCCTACCCCACAACACAAACTCTGTTGGAATAGGTGTGATCAGTATAGGCAATGGCAGCACCAAACAATGGAACAACTAGCCTTACCAAATGGCAAGAACCTACGAAGATAAAGCACTCTGTGGATAATGATGAATAAAGCACTCAAAATTCCTTTAATCTGCCCACACAAGTCAATCTAAATTGCTATAGTGTACAATGAAACATCAACATGAAGCATTTTCATGTCCCAACTTTGTGAGACTCAGCATAATCAGAAGCTATGTATACACTCCGTCAGACCGGGTATAGTCATTGGATTCACCAATGTCAGAAGCTTTAACTGTCCCATCATCATGATAACTACCAGAATCCTATTTTGGAAGCCCCATTGTAGAAATGCTATCGTGAGAACGCCATCGATGGAGCACCACAGCAGTGTGTGCACATTTTCACTACCTACTACACTTATGGTATACAGCACAGTCTCATTGATGCTAGTACACCCACACACATGCCCATCAATACATCCATCCATCCCGTGAACACCGGAGGTGGAAGGAGAAGGGGGACTAGCTGGTGCACTAGACCAGAAGAAGGCACTTTCAGTCATTCTTCACATCTAACAGGCATTAGATGGCATTTGGTTCTGCACCTTTTGTCTGATGTGTCAATGAACTGAGTCTTATGGTGCTTAGTGGCCATTTTATGACGTCATAACCTCATGCAAATAATTTGACCATTCAGTTGTTTGTTCGACCCCCACACACATGCCCAATTAATACATCCATCCTAGTAATATGATAATGCCAATACAGCAAGGTGTGTGCTGTGCTAGTCTGGCTAGCTAGACCATCCCTAACAAAGGCTGGAGGCGTGGAGAGGGAGGGACAGTCTAGATAACATTGCCATTAGTTTCACACCTTGCCTGTGGTATTGGACCAATCAGATGCTACTGTCAAAGATCCGTGCTAATAGTATTCATGGCTTCTGATTGATCATCTTCTACCTCTTTCTGACTTTACTAGATCTTGTTAAAGTGTCCAATCCATCTGGTGGCGTACTTACTAGCTCTGCTCTGAACACTTTGCGGTGGTCACAAGCAACCTGTGAACTAATCGTTATGTTTGTTAAACCACCCCTTCCTCTCTGCTCCCCGCTGTTTGTTAGAGATGGTCTAACTAAACGGCGACGTTGTTGAGTAATCACGTATCATGCAAGGGGGGTAAATTGCAGTGAGATGTTTCAACCTCGAGGGTCTTTGTCAGTCACAAAACTGAAGGCTACAGTTTTTGTGACTGACAAAGACCTTCCAGGTAGAAACGTTTAACGCCGTAGCACAAGCCTCTACCACATCAGGGATGGTCTAGCTAGACAGACTAGATTTGTGTGAGTGTTGTAGCTCTGACAGCATCGTGTAGGATGAGAGGAGGGAACTGACCATATACACATGGATGAGGCCACCAACAATAGTCAAGGCTGGTATAGGGTGGACTGGCTCAACTGTTAGCTGAGCTGACCGTAAACACACAGGTGGGAAGGAGTGCATGAGCACTCTACCACAAAGGGATAAGCGTGCATTGGGATGAGAGCAGAAGTCTACCACCTATCGTACAGGTCTCTTCCAAGGTGTTTCCTGGTCGTCCTACAAATGCTTTAATAATTTGTGTCAATACCACCAAGGGGTGTGGTTTCCAGCTAAAAAAGGATGGTTTTCAGTTGAAATGCTCACTTGGGCATATTTTAACACTTTAGGGGGAGCATGCCGAATAGTGGGAATTTCTGTGGAATGAGTGTCACACATTTCGCAGATAGATTGCAATTTGCAAAGAGTTTCCCTGCAAACAGTATTATACTCAAGCCAGCCAGCCTACACTGTTCATTGTCAGTGATAGTACTGGCATCTACCATTGCAGGTGTCAGTGAAGCAACAAGAAGGTAATCGACAATGATAAGGTGCCCAGTGTGGAGGAAACTGCTCGTAGTTCTTAGTGCCTCTAGGGCCACCAAACCTACTGTATTTTGTGTGTGCATGTGTGCGTGCTGTGTACAACTCACTCTTCAGCTTTTCCTCCACACGGCAGCCATGTTTCTCCAGCACTTGACAGGCTTCCTGCACTACCTCTGCAGGTTTGGTTAACAGGACTTGATTAAGATGGTCCTTCCACTTCCACCTCTCCCTAGCCACCTGGGAGCACTCTTCTGCTGTTAGGAGGTGTCTAGTGAAGAGCTCATTCAGTACTGCAGGGTGGGAACAGGTTTACAAATCACTTGACCACTCACTGCTTCATGCAGTGTGCTGCGTACACATTATCACTACACAGTATACACTCAACAGTTGGACACATGTAAAAGGAACCAGAATGTAAGACCCCTCCTACCCCTACCCCTGCACTGGCATTTCCATACATCAAGTAAGCACCATTCCCACCATTACCCTAGCATAGTCACTAGCACATAGCCCTATTCTACACACATACAGTAGGCAGAAGGTGAACCGTGGGTATTCTCACATGGACAGCTGTTTACAGAACATGTAAAATGAGCAAACATGGCTGACCATGTGGCAGTAGGGCTGGGATAGTCAATGGTGGCACAAACACAAGCTGCCCAGTCAACTAGCTTGCCACACTCCACAGACCCCACCTTTATCCACAGCACACATCTCCTATACTGCTATAGTGCACACACACAGATTCACCTACAATGACTTGTGAATATTTGAAGCAATAAATCACATATACAAAGACAAACACACATGCACGCACACACACACACACACACACACACACACACACACACACACACACACACACACACACACACACACACACACACACACACACAGGACACACACACACACACACACACACACACACACACACACACACACACACACACACACACACACACACACACACACACACACACACACACACACACACACACACACACACACACACACACACACACACACACACACACACTGGAAATATGCAAAGGCAGATTATATGCAAGTACAAACGAATTATTTATATATCTCAACGTTGGATATTTGTTGCTCGTAACGAACTAACACTCGAGTAGTATTCTCTCCATGGAAACATAATTGAATATGGTGGTCAGTTGTGAAGTGAACACCGGGAGTGGAAGGAGAAGAGGGACTAGCAGGTGCACTAGACCAGAAGAAGGCACTTTCAGTCATTTTTTACATCAAACAGGCATTACATGGCCTCCTACCCCTACCCCACAACACAAACTCTGTCGGAATAGGTGTGATCAGTATAGGCAATGGCAGCACCAAACAATGGAACAACTAGCCTTACCAAATGGCAAGAACCTACGAAGATAAAGTACTCTGTAGATAATGATGAATAAAGCACTCAAAATTCCTTTAATCTGCTCACGCAAGTCAATCCATACTGCTATAGTGTACAATGAAACATCAACATGAAGCATTTTCATGTCCCAACTTTGTGAGACTCAGCATAATCAGAAGCTATACACTCCGTCAGACCGGGTATAGTCATTGGATTCACCAATGCCAGAAGCAATGACTGTCCCATCATCATGATAACTACCAGAATCCTATTTTGGAAGCCCCATCGTAGAAATGCTATCGTGAGAACGCCGTCGATGGAGCACCATAGCAGTGTGTGCACATTTTCACTACCTACTACACTTATGGTATACAGCACAGTCTCATTGATGCTAGTACACCCACACACATGCCCATCAATACATCTATCCATCCAGTGAACACCGGAAGTGGAAGGAGAAGGGAGACTAGCAGGTGCACTAGACCAGAAGAAGGCACCTTCAGTCATTCTTCACATCAAACAGGCATTAGATGGTATTTGGTTCTGCACCTTTTGTCTGATGTGTCAATGAACTGAGTCTTATGGGATTAGTGGCCATTTTATGACATCATAACCTCACACAAATAACTTGACCATTCAGTTGTTTGTGTCGACCCCCACACACATGCCCAACTAATCAGATGCTACTGTCAAAGATCCGTGCTAATAGTATTTATAAGTACACAGATACACACTGTACATACGTACATACACATGTAGACACACACTGTAGCCACATTATATGCATCCAATTAACAATGAACCATAATGCCCCACAGCATGAGTTAGATGAGGCCACCAACAATAGTCAAGGCTGGTATAGGGTGGACTGGCTCAGCTGTTACACTGAGTTCACTGTTGAGTAGTCTGACTACATCACCAACCTCTCAACTGGTTTGCTTCCTCATTGTGTCCATATTTGTCCAGCAAGTTAGTAGTTCTGGCTACCACTTCTGGAGGTTTGGTGCACTGGATACGGGCAACTCTGTCAGACAGGGACCCTCTTTCTCCTTTCATCTTCTTTACTTCATCCTCAGTCACCAACTTCTCCTGATACAACTCCGACAGCACTGTGTGGGATAGCAGCACTGATACACAGACTGGACACACAAAACATTGCTACACTATGCTAATACCAAAGGTCTACAATGTGTGTGGGTACACAGTCACTGCTGAAGGTACTGTGGTGAGAAAGTGCTAGTGGAAGAAAACATACAAGTGTGTTAAACACCTAATCACATAATAAAACATGGCAGCATATACCACATGTATGGAGTGGGTCAAGTCCTAGAGTGCTGAGGAAGCCAGACAAAATTGCTGTGTACAAATCATGTCACCAATAAATCACATTTACAAAGACAAACACACACACATAGGTAAACACAGATGCACACAAACACACACCACACACACACACACACACACACACACACTAACACACACACACACACACACACACACACACACACACACACACACACACACACACACACACACACACACACACACACACACACACACACACACACACACACACACACACACACACACACACACACACATTGGAAATATGCATAGGCAAAGTACATGCAGGTACAAACGAATAATTAATCTCAACATTGGATATTTGTTGCTCCTAACGAACTAACACTCGAGTATTCACTCCATGGAAACATAATTGAATACGACGGTCAGATGCTATTGTCCAAGATCCATGCTAATAGTATTCATAAGTACATACTGTACATACATACATTGACTACTCACTGCTTTATGCAGTGTGCTGTGTACACATTTTCACTACACAGTATACACTCAACAGTTGGACACATGTAAAGGGAACCAGAAAGTAAGACCCCTCCTACCCCTACCCCTGCACTGGTATTCCCATACATCAAGTAAGCACCATTCCCACCATTACCCTACCATAGTCCCTAGCACATAGCCCTATTCTACACACATACAGTAGGTGCTGACATGCAGACCCTCCAGACTGAAACAGCAAGGGTTACGTAGTCTGACGGCCAATGATGCAACATATCAGTGATGTTGCATCACTCAAATACTCAGTGATAGGAGAGAGAAAGTGTGTACATTTTTGTGGTTGTCACACAACAGTGAAAAAGGCTATGCTGTTATTGTCACATTTTGTCATCACAGACACACAGCTTGTCACACAACAAGTGTAAGCCTATCTACGAACTGTGACATAACAATGGACGCCACAGTGACAACACTGGTAAAGGAAGTGTTGAACATGCAAATAAGTGTAAACAGTGGCTTCTGGAGGACAACTACGTGCCTTACTGTGAAAATACTGTTCTATAAAATGCCGACCTCTCAACTACAACTTCTTTACTTCCCTGTTTCCCACCATTACCCTACCATAGTCCCTAGCACATAGCCCTATTCTACACACCTACAGTAGGCAGATGGTCTACCGTGGGTATTCTAACATGGACAGCTGTTTACAGAACATGTAAACACTGGCAACATGGCCGACCATGTGCTGTAACCGTGAGGTATGGGATACTCAATGGTCTCTTTTGGCACACACATGCAAATCACCAAACGTGGCTGACCATGTAAGTGGCAAGTACTACACTGTATCCACATGTGGGCACTCGCAGATACACGTGTGCACATGCATGGAAGTAATAATTAGGAGGAGTTGGGAGGAACGTTACACTTAGGAAAACTTGTTTAGTGCAAACAGCAGCAGTAGTAGCCCACGCATTATATCACGGAGAAGGAAACAAAGATAGTGAAGTAGTTGGAGAGATGAAATGAACGCATTATACCGTTGGTCGGAAATTTTGGCGGGGAATGCATTTTGGCGGGGAATTTATTTTGGCGGATTGGTGGTTTTGAGATCAATCCACCAATAATTCATCCGCCAAAAATTATAAGTATAGTATAATACTAATATGAGCAAAGTGTGCTACTATAGTATAGCTCACTCTTCAGCTCCTTCAGAGAGCAGCCATGTTTCTCCAGCACTTGACAGGCTTCCTCCACTACCTCTGCAGGTTTGGTTGACAGGACTGGATAAAGATGGTCGGCCCACCTCAGCCCCTTCTTAGCCACCTCAGAGAACTCTTCTGCTGTTAGGAGGTGTCTAGTGAAGAGCTCATTCAGTGCTGCAGGGTGGGAAGAGGTTTACAAATCACTTGACCACTCACTGCTTCATGCAGTGTGCTGTGTACACATTTTCACTACACAGTATACACCAGGGGTGGGCGGTATTGATAAATATAGTACCTCGGTATTTCTTGAAAAAATATTGCGGTATAACTACATACCTACTATTGGAGTAGCTGATTTGCAAGCTCCTCTCAATAACATGCTGCAAAGTTCATAGACCTTTTAATGATAAAAATAACATTTTCTCAACTGTACGCACATTTAGAAAGAGAGCCTTTAACAATAAAATAAGTTAGTGTGTTTGAGCTTCTTCCATTTGTGCCTTTTCGTTCGTACGTTACACGCAACGCGACCGATTTGTTCGTTTAGTGCCGGTAACGATATTTACGACCGATGCAGACACAATCTACAAGACAAAATGGCCGCCCCGGAAGCTTCTGTTCATCGGTTAAAAATCGTCCATTTCGCCGTCTGCCCAACGAGCGAAAGTTGTTCACAGAGATGTTAGAGAAAGATAATGTTGCTTAGGAGTCTAATTAAGATCTTGCTTGAGAGTTACAGCTCCAAATGTTACTGAGGCTAAATAGTTATGTCACGGTATAATCGGTATCCGGTTTCCGGTATGACAGACGTACAAATATATACCGGAACGGTATCAATTCAATACCGCGATACCACTACATACCGGTATACCGCCCACCCCTGGTATACACTCAACAGTTGGACACATGTAAAAGGAACCAGAAAGTAAGACCCCTCCTACCACTACCCCTGCACTGGTATTCCCATACATCAAGTAAGCACCATTCCCACCATTACCCTAGCATACTCCCTAGCACATAGCCCTATTCTACACACATACAGTAGGCAGAAGGTCTACCGTGGGTATTCTCACATGGACAGCTGTTTACAGAACATGTCAACACTGGCAACATGGTCGACCATGTACTGTAACAGTGAGGTATGGGATACTCAATGGTCTCTTTAGGCACACACACATGCAAATCAGCAAACGTGGCTGACCATGTAAGTGGCAAGTACTACACTGTATCCACATGTGGGCACTCGCAGATACACATGTGTGCACATGCATGTAAGTGATAATTAGGAGGAGTTGGGAGGAAGGTTACACTTGGGACAACTTGTTTAGTGCAAACAGCAGCAGTAGTCGCACACGCATTATACGTACGTTATATCGTATGGTGATTCTGAAGCATAGAGAGTGCGTGAAGGCTCTATTCGCCAGCCAGGGCAAGTAGCAGGTGACGCCATTTGCATTCCTTACTAAACGCCTACGTAGGTGGATGTCACCCTACAAGCCAAATCTGCGCATGCGCAGTAGATTCTGGCGCCAATTTCAAATGTTGCATTTGCGATCCGCGATGGAACAGCAGAAAGCTCGGAGGCTCTCGCTCTCGCTCAAGCGCCCGTTATCTGAACGCTTTCAGGTTGTTGCAGGAGAAGAAAAAGAGAGGAAAGAAGTCGAAGAAGCATACATAATACGCGGCACTGGGCAGTTAGGACGTTTGAGCAATGAAGGGATTTCTACAATTCCAAACAATCAAGAACGAATCCGAGTGCCCATGCGATATTATGATGACAGAAGATGAAGAAGTGCTGTGTCACTGGCTGTGCATTTTCGTAATGGAAGTGAGAAAATAGAGTGGAGACCCATACACACCACGAAGCATAGTGCAGCTGATGTCAGGTCTAAATCGTAAGATATCATCGGATGGATCTGGTGTTAATAACATACCAATAGAATTGCTTCTCATCCACTCATCTCATCACTTGACCATATTTGTGCTGTTTTTGCATTTAATGTTATAGTAGCTAGCTAGCTAGCTAATTTTGTTCATGATGTCCATTTTAACCTGAACAATTATGTCATCTCATTCAAGTTTGCTTTTGACGTCAATTTTTTAACCCATCAATTACTGTATGCTGAATAGTGACATGTCACGTATGATATGATAATGAACTTCCTTTTCGGGTTGTTATGGCATATAACATACTTTTTAGCCCTATCCTTTACTACAGGATTGTGCAATCACCATACGATATATGCATCCAATTAACAATGAACCATAATGCCCCACACAGCATGGGTTAGATGAGGTCACCAACAATAGTCAAGGCTGGTATAGGGTGGACTGGCTCAGCTGTTACACTGAGTTCACTGTTGAGTAGTCTGACTACATCACCAACCTCTCAACTGTCTTGCTTCCTCATTGCATCCATATTTGTCCAGCATGTTAACAGTTCTGGCTACCACTTCTGGAGGTTTGGTGCACTGGACAAGTACAACTCTGTCAGACAGGAACCCTCCTTCTCCTTTCATCCTCTTCACTTCATCCTCAGTCACTAACTTCTCCTGGTACAACTCTGACATCACTGTGTGAGATAGCAGCACTGATACACAGACTGGACACACAAAACATTGCTACACTATGCTAATACCAAAGGCCTACAATGTGTGTGGGTACACAGTCACTGCTGAAGGTACTGTGGTGATAAAGTGCTGACTGTAAGAAAATATACAAGCGTGTTAAACACCTAATCACATAATAAACATGGCGGCATATACGACACGTGTGGAGTGGGTCAAATTCTAGAGTGCCAAGGAAGCCAGACATAATTGCTGTGTACAAGTCATGTCACCATACCTAGTCCCCATTGCAACCATACTCACAGGTATCTGCTTATGGACAACTAATGTCAGTGACATTATCATGTATCATTGTCATAATGTCAGTGTCAGTGTGACCAACCTCTGTCTCATTTTGACCACATACAGTGCACAGTCAGTGAATGGAGGGTAAGATCAGAAGTGTGGAGAAGTGTGTCTACACAAGCTGATGCCTAAACATAGCTTACTTTTGATTCCCTTAGCAGTGATGTCATACCACCAGTCTCTCTTGTATTCCTCCAACACACCCAGGGTCTCCTGTACTGCACCTTTCACTGCTATGACAACAGCAAGCTCATGAGCCCACCAGTACTCGGCCTTCCCTACACTTCTGCACTCCTCTTCATTGATGATGTGCTTGACACAGTGTAGAGTGTTCAGCACTGCACACACCAGTAATAAACAACACACAATTTAGCTACAGCAGAACAAACAGACTTCCAACACAGCTACTCAGTCAGGTGTGGCCGACCCACCCTTTACTACCAGTGGCTACACTAGTGACTATGATCTGCATCTGACGACACTGTCACTATGAGGCACTACGAGTCACTACGAGACTGCATCTGACTGGTAGGGAGGCTCTCAGCGATACTGAGAGAGAGCGGCTAGCCTTGACAGCAAGGAATGGAGGACTTGGCATCCCACACCCACTACAACTGCCCTTCATCAGTTCACTGCCTGCTCATCAGTGACAGCTCCCTAGTGGAGCTCATCCGACAACAGAACACCAATTACCCTGTTGGTGCACGCCTGGAACAGGGACAGGTAAAGGGCACCATTCACATCAGCACCGCAGTGGTGAAACCACAGACGAGATGGCACTGAAGCCCAAGCTGTCCAAGGACCAGCAATGTGCCAAGGGGCAAGCCAACGAGAAGGGGCCTTGTCATGGCTGACCTCCATCCCTCCAGAGAAGTACCACTTCAGCCTCCATAAGCAGGCGTTCAGGGACGCTCTTGTCTCAAGACTGCCTTCTCACTAATTCAGTCAGCAGTTGTATCTGTGTGGACCGAGATCCTCTGCCATGTCCACCAAGTCCATCTGACCACCCCTGGACCTCACCCGACAGGAGGCCCACCTTTGATGTAGCTACACTTATTCTAGCTACGCCGTTACCACACGGCACTACCGAATGAAGTGCGTGTATCTGTATACGATGAAATATCGTCCCACCATCTAGGACTATGTGGAACACTAGCGACTACGCCGAACTAGCTAACTCTAGATCTACTGCGATCAAGTGTATGAAAACAGCAACCACTCAACATCCCCAGCTGTAGGCAGTTCGAACTCACCGGGAAGGCCGCCGTAAAAAACAAGGGCAGGAAACTGTTCCTCGTCCGGATTCGTGCAGGGACAGCCTCTAACTGAAGGTAGAGCAGCCGCCATGTCGGTAGGTATGCTAACGGTCGCATTCCTGTTTCAAATTTAGGTTTCAGACCTGTGCATTGCGACTAGTGCTACATCTGAACATGCAACCTGCAATCTCACAACACCAACCTCATGCAACACTGTACATGTCAGTCTGCCCACTGATGGAGTTGACCTTCTCCCCATGCATGGATCTTAACATGTGCATGTACATCAACTGCCCCCCCACGGCATTCCTGTTACAAATTCACAGCTCATGAATAACTGAGCACCCTAGTGGTTTGCAGCCATTGGGTGACATTGTCAACATGCACTGGTGACGTCATTGTTGACAGACACTCTTTTGTCTCCAGAGGACACCCCTCCACCACACAACTGTATGCATCAGGATGGACCTGCATGAAGTGGACAGGAGGGAGGGTCACCAGTGGTGGTGAGAGGTGGACACACACAAGGGGGAAGCAGAAACACTCCTTTAGCTCCGCTTACAGGACACTTCCATTCCAACACACACACTATTAGTGTAAGGGGCTGAAACTACCTCACTGATTGGGATCGCCTCCCACCTCCCTCCCCCTCCCCCTCCCTCTCTTACTCTTTCTCTACCGATCCCCTCTCACCTCACAATCATCTCTCAGTTCATCAGAGAACTCCTCATCCTTTTCTGTCAGAGCCAACTTGAAGCTCCTGTCTCCTCCAACCATCAAGAACCAGGCAGGCTGCAGGAAGGGGAGGGAGGGAGAGAGGGAGGAGGGGGACAGGGGTGGATTTCACAGCCATTGTCTGTAACTTCTACCACAAGTTGAAGTCAAATCCTCAATTGCTCCATATTCCTCCCTTCCCCTGTCACAAGCCCCCTCTGACCTCTTGCTCTGTCCCTGCCCCACCCTGGTCCATCCACTCTGCAGCTCTCATCACAAACTGCCGTCTGCTGAGTGTTGGTGAGGCCGACCACTTGCTCCAGGAGAAGGCAAACACCCCACTCAGCATGGCCAGGTGCACACACATCTGGTCCTCCACAGTGCGACTCTACAAGGGGAGGGTGGGGAGAGCAGGTGGGCGGGGCTTGGTGATGCAATACACCAGGTGAGGGAGTGGAGGGGCATGTGCAGTCAACTCAGGACTGCTTGCAAAACTGCAGGAGTTGGCAATTCACTGATGAGTCATTTGGAGCAATGAAAGTCAATGATTCCCATGTTAAGTGCACTTCCCTCCAATGTGTGGTGAATACAAACCACATGAAGGTGGCAAGTGACTCCATTGGTCCATGTGACAGGCATGTGACTTGACAAATGTTGGCAGCTTTACAATGGAGTTTAACAGGGTTGAACGTAGTTGGTAAGCATTCGTAAGGCCCACGCGCCCAGGCCATGGTGGCACTGCGCATGTGCAGGCAAGGCGGTTTAGCGCATGCGCACCAGCCCAGCACGTCCGCGTGGGATAGGCGTTGGCGAGCTACGTAGAGCTGTCTGGCATATTTAGTTCTCTTGTTACAGTGGTTGGTTCTGTTTCGCGTCGGCGTGGTCACCTGTGATAGTTGTTAGGATGACTTCGGGTGCTGGCCCAACGACCAGCTCGGTCCCGGTTTCGGGTACGGCGAGTCAAGGTAAGCGTTCAGTTATCATTCATCATGCAAGCCCTATCCACTGCGCAGTAGGGATTCGCTGGGTCCATGGGCTACCTTACCGCCAGCAGTCACGGGTCGAGGATCGGCCCCAGGTTCAGTAGGGTCTTCAGCGAGGAAGTGCAGAGGTCAGGGGTCAAAGGTTTCACTGCTGGCGCAGTTCCATTTAATATATATGCACCCCTGACTGCGGCATGAACCGAGGGGACAGCCCACACCCGCATTCCGAGGAAGGTCCGGTTGGTCCTTCCTGTTTGTGATCACAACATACCGTATACGCTTAAACGTTCGCGGCGTTAAACTTTCGCGGATCGCGGATTTTAGCAATTTTCGCATTTTTATTTTCGCGGATGCAGGGTCTTAGTCTTTGAAACTTTCGCGGATGGTTGCTGATCCGCGAAAACCGCGAAAGTTTAACCCCGCAAAAGTTTAACCCTGCGAAAGTTACAAAGCGTATATAGTAGTCAGCGGGTAGTGGGGGTCGGAGGAGGGATAGATGTAGAGTACATGCCTTCATACTTACAGATCCCAGTAATGGAGAAGGCGCAACCATTAAAGTAGCCATAAAGGACTGTATGTAACAAATGGCAAAGATTAATACTGTACGTATGTGTACAATAGCAATACATACACATATGTACATGTATGCAAACACACACATGTACACTGCCCTCCACACACATGTACAATACCCACCACAAACATGTAAGTTGACACGCCCAACACCACACAAGGCAGAGCTGACCTTGTCAGGTAAGTCCACATATTTGTGGCTGTTATTGGAGGGGAAGATGTTGACACCAGAGGTGAGCAGAGACTGCAGGGGCAGGAAGGACAGGAGACAGACCAGGTCTGGTCACCAGCTGTGACCTTCTGCACAGACACACAGTACAACTCATTGAGGCAGGCACTAGTCTCACGTGACAGACTCTCCAGGGTGGCGGGGTAATAGGACAAAGTCTCAACCTTATTGAACATCACACACATACACACACACACACACACACACACACACACACACACACACACACACACACACACACACACACACACACACACACACCTTCATGAGGTCCCTGGTACTCATCCACTGGTCAGCCATTTTGTTCAGGGAGGGCTCCTCCCCCTCCCCCTCCCCCTCCCCTCCCTCTGTTGGCACTGGCTTTGGCTGTGGCAGAAGACGACACTTGTCCTCCTGAGGAGGAGTGTGCATGTGTGAGTGAGGAGTGTGGAGGGTGACTAGAGAGCATCTCACACTGCACCCTCACCCCTCACCTCTCACCCTCAGACAGTACACCCTGCTCCTCACCCTCAATGCACCCTCCCCCCACCCTCACCCTCACACACTGCCGCACCCTCACCCTCACACACTGCTGCACCCTCACCCTCACACACTGCTGCACCCTCACCCTCACACACTGCTGCACCCTCACCCTCACACACTGCTGCACCCTCACCCTCACACACTGCTGCACCCTCACCCTCACACACTGCACCAGGACCGCATCAACACACACACACTTTGGTGCTGTGTGAGTGGGGGGGGAAGTGGGTGGGGAGAGAGGAGGTCAGCTGTCCCTACCTTGATCTCCACCTTGACCTGCAGGTGAGCCCCGTTGACGGTGAGCAGTGTGCTGTCAGTGCCAGAGGGGCTCAGCTGCCAGGAGCGGTAGGGCATGTTCCAGTGGCGGTCAGCCAGGAGGACCAGCGGGGAGAAGGAGGGGACCTGGCAGGAGAAGGTGCCCTCCTCTGCAGGAGAGGGGAGGGGAGGGGCACTGCATTTCATCTGCACACCCACTCACATCCACTCACACTTTGTCAATGGTGTGAGCTTGTGTTTTATTTACACTGCACCTCAACTTCATGGACCACAGGTGACCCACTCCACCCACCCATGTTGACGTCCACCCCACCCCCACGCCCACCACACCCATGTTGATGTCCATCCCATCCCACCCACCCATCAATGTTGACGTCCACCTCATCCCCAGCCCCACCCACCCATGTTGACGTCCACCCCCAGTACACTGTTGGTGGTCCAGTACTGGTGCAGTGGGTCCCAACGAGCCACTTTGGGCTCTGAGTTGAACAGGAAGTCGTTAGGAAGCCTGAGGACCAGCAGTGGATAACAGTCAGAGCCAATAATGGTTTTAAACACATTCCTTGCACTGTACAACACATACAAACTAATACTGTTTTGGTTGACAGAATGTGTTTTGTGCTGGGAGCATGGCATGGTTTGCAGTACAAGGGCACAGAACACACCTAAACACACTCCTCACACATCTCCATAGCTGCTCTCACTTGGACGTGATGTTGACGGGTGGTCCTGTCGTGTTCCCTGGTGTCTGTGGGGGCTGCCCCTCCCCTGCCCCTCCCCCCTGCAGCTGCTGCTGTCCGTTGGCTGCGGTTGAGGCACCTCGGGTGTCAGGAGGGTAGGGGAACAGCGAGAGGCCACCCTCAAGAACTGGACAACAGGGGAGCAGTTTGAAACACAATGTAGTGCGTATGCATTGTCAGTTGGTAGAGGAGAGCAGAGGGAGAGGAGGTGGAAGGATCGGACTACAGAGAGAGTTGAACACATTTCTGATGTAGCATGTCCAATCCCAAACACAAGACATCTCGCATGTAACTTTCACACATTGTGTGCATACGTACATGCGTGAAAAGGTGTGATGCAAGGATGCACACAACCTTGCCCCGCCCACCTTGCTGGAAGGTCCATGCCCCCACTGTCTTGCTCTGTGGAGGCAGTCTCAGCAGCTCAAACTCCATCACACCTCCGGCCACCATCATGGCCCTCATGTCCACCTCTCCTTCTTCCAGGAGGGGGTCATCATCGTCCTCCCCCAACCCTGGGGTAGGAGACACTGCATCTGGTGGACCTTGAGGGGAGGAGTCAGGTGCCCCCTCCCCTGCCCCTCCCCCTACTCTTTGACACCATTCTCCTGGATGGGGGTTAGTAATAGAAATACATACTTATATATACATATGTATCTGCATACTATAAATGTTAAACACAGTCCATGAGAGAACTCACATGCACACCTACAAACAGGTTAAAATTATTCATACACACAAACTCATCTGCATACTATCAATGGTACACATGTGGATCATTGATCTTTACACACAGTGCATACGTACAGGTATACTTGTGTGTGTGTGTGTGTGTGTGTGTGTGTGTGTATGTGTGAGTGTGTGTGTGTGCGTGTTTGTGCGTGTTTGTGTGTGTGTGTGTGTGTGTGTGTGTGTGTGTGTGTGTGTGTGTGTGTGTGTGTGTGTGTGTGTGTGTGTGTGTGTGTGTGCGTGCGTTTGTGATGGGTCAAAGTAGCTACTAAGATGCTGGGCATGTGATGCCGAGCAAGCAGTCTTGCCACAAAGAGTGTGTTGCCAGTGCAGGCATCCATGACACAGGGTGGGTGAGCTACACCAAGCAGGCATAGGTGGTCAATAGTGCACACAACAGACGTGCCACACAGTGCAGGTGTACAAGTTGGACGGAGCAGAATGCTGCACTGAATGTTGACTGCATCCTGGAGATGACTGGCCAGTTAGGCAAGCAGAGCAAGTAGGACCTGCACCCTGTAGGCTAGTAGAAGAGGGCTACTGGATGACAGACTGACTAGTCTGGGCGGCCAAACAGGCAACACATGCAGACGGCACAGAGCCGGTGTGCTACGTACATGAAACAGGTCTGCTGGAGAGCGAAATGACCAGTTTGTACACAATGCAGGTAGTGCATGCATGCTGCACAGAGCAGGTTGTGAGCAACACAGACTTGAATGCTGCATAGTGCAATTTGTGCTTGATAATGCAAGTCTTGATGCTGCACCAAGCTAGCAGGTGCACCAAGAACGACATGTACTGCACAGACCTGCACTGCTGCACAGCCACAATGTGTTAACAGAGCTGGCCTGCTGCATTGAGCAGGTGTGCTACAGAGGCAGCCGTTGTTTCTCAGGGCCAGCCAGCAACACAGGGCTGCATGTGGTTTATGCTGGTAGACCTGGCCAGCTAAATGCACAAGATATGGTGCACTCGGCAGAGGCAGCCAGCTACATTGAGCTCCATAGCATGGTAGACTGGCCAGGTAGCTCAACAGCGGCAGTGTGCTAGACAAGGCAATCCAGTCACAGAGTTGTAGCGTGACACACAGGGTTAGCTGACTACGCTATTTTTACACGCTTGACAGCCAGCAAGTCATACGGGACTGGCCCACTGAGCCCAGTCAGCTTGCCACACACAGGTGGCATGTTAGGGAGAGTCAGTTAGCCACACAAAGGTGGCATGTTAGGGAGAGTCAGTTAGCCACACAAACGTGGCGTGTTTGGGAGAGTCAGTTAGCCACACACAGGTGGCATGTTAGGGAGAGTCAGTTAGCCACACACAGGTGGCATGCTAGGGAGAGTCAGTTAGCCACACACAGGTGGCATGTTAGGGAGAGTCAGTTAGCCACACACAGGTGGCATGTTAGGGAGAGTCAGTTAGCCACACAAAGGTGGCATGTTAGGGAGAGTCAGTTAGCCACACACAGGTGGCATGTTAGGGAGAGTCAGTTAGCCACACACAGGTGGCATGTTAGGGAGAGTCAGTTAGCCACACAAAGGTGGCATGTTAGGGAGAGTCAGTTAGCCACACAAAGGTGGCATGTTAGGGAGAATCAGTTAGCCACACAAAGGTGGCATGTGACACAGGACCAAATAGCTAAACTGCATTGGCATGCTAATGAAAAGGAACCGTGCAGAGTTGGCATGCTAGAAAGAACCAGCTGGCTTCGCAGTGTCGGTGTGCAAGGCAGTGCCAGTTGGCTACAGAGTCCTGGCAGGCTAGCAAGGGCCAGCTAGCTGTACAGAAGTGATGTGAGAAATGAACCCCACTACCCGCGTGAGATTAGCTTGCTGAGCGGAGCCGTCCAGCTACAGGAGTAGGCTTGAACAAGCATGCTTATCACAGTCCCTATGGATGTACCGCGCATGCTAGAGAAAGAGCTGACATGCTGCCCACAGCTGCCTGGTGTGTTAAGGCAGTGGATGTAAGCTAGACAGCATAAAGCCTGCGGAAAACATGCCATACATAAGAGCCAGTGTATGTACGTGACGCAACCAGCATGTTACACCAAGCGCACACATGTGCTGTGTGGAGTAGGCGTGCTAAAGCTAGGTCAATTCAGTAATCGTAGTGGGCGGCCTGCTAAATAGAGCGGCACAGAGTGAGGGTGCTACCAGTGTGCGTAGGAACTGATAATTAACTGACACTGAACTGTTCTCACACCACAGGGTGTGAACTGAAGTTATATTCCATAAAACAATATAATAGACAAAACAGGTGTGGGGAATCACACAGCAAAAGTGACACAGAGTGAATTAAGGCATAATGTAGGGCTAGCCTGCACACCCATATACAGTAGGTCTGCTACACCCAATGAGCACAGGGTAGCAATACATTGTGCTACACGAGGGAGTGTAATACCAGGAGCAGGGATGTGACAGAAGGGAGCAGGGCACCACACTCAGCAAGCGTGCTGTAGGCCTCCTACGCAGGGCAGGCAGGCCATGCCACTGCATGTGAGCTAAACTGGAGCAGACACATGCCATGCTCCCAGCAATTGTATAGAATGGATGTGCCAGGCCTGAGCTTGCAGCTGCTGATGTGTGGCCCAGCTACCATCCTAAGCTGAGCAGGTGTGCTGCTGGACCACCTTGCATAGTCATACAAAATATACCCCATATAATGCTAAAACAGGAAATAAGGAAAGAAAAAAGAAAAAAGAATGGGAAAGAGCAGTCGTCCACAGGGTGGATGTGGAGTTTGAGTGCACACAGAGCACATACACCAAAACAGGTGAACCACACAATGCAGTGCTATCCAGAACAAGTGTGCCAAGGAAGGCCCTGCCATCTTTCAGCACAGAACATATATATATCTGTGCTTCGTAACATTTTTGTGAGGTGGAAGTGCAGCGGACACACAAAGGAACCTGTCTGCATGTTGCAAGAGACTGCATGATAACTTGGGAATTCAGCAGAAGTGCAAGGGTACACAGCCCAGGAGGGCCCACACCAGGGACAAATATACCACAGGTGTGCTGCACATGGTACGTGAAATAAAATATGCCATTTATAACATGGGCCATGCATGGCAGAAAGGCTGCTACACCTTGCCGGCTAAAATTGAACCACCACCCAATGGGTGTGCGTAGTGGACAGTCGTCGCTGAAGCTGAGCGGCTTATGCTAAGGGACCATCCAATGCAGTGTGTTACGTGCGCCAAGTGGGCACATGACGCTGAGCGGTGCTGTATGGCATGTGAACTACACCATTCAGGTGTTCTGCAGGGCGGATTGTAGGCTATACTGCAGTGTGTGTGCGTTGTGCAGATTAAGGCTAGCTCTTGCACTGCAGATTGAGGCATACTCTGCAAGCCATACCCTGCAGATGTGTCCCACAGAGTAAGGCTATACCAATCAGATGTATAGTGTCAACCGTACATGTGCCACAGGCTGTGAGGCAAGCGTGCTGCACAAAATGCCAGAAGTGCCTGGGAGCAAGCGTCCACATTGAGCTAGGGTGCAGTAACATGTGGCACATGGGTCAACTAGCCAGGTCCCCTTCTGCACCGCGGAGCACGGAAGAGCACGGCAACCAAAGTTAAAAGTGAGTGTCATTGTTCCGTGGGTCACATCTCACCAACACACACAAGAGTAACGAGCAGGACCGTGGTGCCTTGTTGCCTCCAACGGCTCCTGTAAAACGGCCGACTGACATTCACAGTCTCACACAATACACGTTCATAATTAACTCACTGAGTAACTAGTTACAGTCACATATTGTCCACTACCAATTCACAGTCTCACACAACACACGTTCATACATTAACTCACTGAGTAACTAGCTACAGTCACATTGTCCACTACCAATTCACAGTCTCACACAACACACGTTCATACATTAACTCACTGAGTAACTAGCTACAGTCACATTGTCCACTACCAATTCACAGTCTCACACAACACACGTTCATACATTAACTCACTGAGTAACTAGCTACAGTCACATTGTCCACTACCAATTCACAGTCTCACACAATACACGTTCATAATTAACTCACTGAGTAACTAGCTACAGTCACATGGTCCACTACCAATTCACAGTCTCACACAACACACGTTCATAATTAACTCACTGAGTAACTAGCTACAGTCACATTGTCCACTACCAATTCACAGTCTCACACAGCACATGTTCATAATTAGCTCACTGAGTAACTAGTTACAGTCACATCGATCGATTCGTTGCACTAGCCAGAACACTGAAACAGTAATTCAGACGTTTCTGCAACCTACGGCTGCCTTCATCAGTGAATAATTGACACTTACAGGCACGCATGTAAAAATACAAAAGGGCAGTCAGACGATGATATGGTCACGTGAGGTAACGCGCGAGTTTACCTAGATATCTAACATAGCCTAAATAAAACAAAAAGAAAACAGTGGTGGTGGTGATAAAACAAAAATAACAATAGGACACAACCTAGTACAATGTAATAAGTAACTACTAACCTAAAATTACAAAGAAATAAACAAATAAATGAAAAATAAAAGAAGATTTTTGTATTGTTACTATTATTAATCTTCCCATTTCTCCCTTTATTTTCTTTTATTTTTCATTTATTTGTTTATTTCTTTGTAATTTTAGGTTAGTAGTTACTTATTACATTGTACTAGGTTATGTCCTATTGTTATTTTTGTTTTAGCACCACCACCACCCTTTTCTTTTTGTTTTATTTAGGCTATGTTAGATATCTAGGTAAACTCGCGTGTTACCTCACGTGACCATATCATCGTCTGACTGCCCTTTTGTATTTTTACATGCATGCCTGTAAGTGTCAATTATTCACTGATGAAGGCAGCCGTAGGTTGCCGAAACGTCTGAATTACTACTGTTTCAGTGTTCTGGCTAGTGCAACGAATCGATCGATATGAGTCTTCCTAGCCACTCAGGTCTATATCGTAGTTACAGTCACATTGTCCACTACCAATTCACAGTCTCACACAATACACGTTCATAATTAACTCACTGAGTAACTAGTTACAGTCACATCGTCCACTACCAATTCACAGTCTCACACAACACACGTTCATACATTAACTCACTGAGTAACTAGTTACAGTCACGTTGTCCACTACCAATTCACAGTCTCACACAACACACGTTCATACATTGCTACCATGACCCCTGACAGCTCCACTCGGTCCACCAAGGCGGACCAGCTCACCGTGGACCTTGCACGGAGGGCACATCAGTCCCCCGGTCGTCTTGTTGATGAAGACGGTCTGCATGAGAGGTCTCCCTCTCGCACAGCGGACAGGTCAGGGGCAGAGCGGCGTGGTGGCCTTCCTTGTGTGGGAGCTTGTTCGCCTCCAGGACCGCTAAACCGTCGACGGCGAGAAGACGGTTTAAACAGCACTCACATCTTTCCGGTCAAACCCGCCAATGCATGCACTGAGGTCACAGTCACAGGGAAGATGTCGATTGGGCCGCCCAAGGATCGATGCGGAAGGATACTGGAAACTTTGCCGTTTGCACGCGAAAGACCGCCATTTTGTCTGAGAAAACGCAATTATTCACGTGACACAATATATACATTTATTTACACATCTACGGACGAATACATACATACACTACAGCTGAGGGCGCAACATCTGTAGGCCAGTTCAACTGACTCCAGTGGGGGGACCTACAGCGAGGGAGGGTGAAGACATTACTGTGACAAGCCTCTCTCAGTGTGCAATGAAGTACAACCACCGTGAGTTGGAGGTCGAGCTAGCTATGCACATTACTCTACTGATGTGATGACTCAGTGACAGGTGCAGTGGAGAGGAGGTTGGTGCTGTGTGCTCAGATCAAGAGTGAGGGAACCAGCTTGCATCTCACACGGCACAATGATGGCAGCTACAAGTGACAATGTCAACTGTGTAACTCACTGTAGCTAGGTGACACGGTGACACACTGTCACTGTGACAGAGTCAGCCCATGCTTGTGTGCTAAATTTTCTGCAATGGCTCCAAATCCCGTTTTCCTCACTGCCTCCACTATCGTCTGCCAAGTGCGAGGTAGGGCCCCTGTTCCTGCCTGGTTGGAGGTCCACCTGCCCAGCAGGTCCAGCATGCAGTCTTCTGGTTTGCCACGTTTACTTGTTTCAATGGTCTCCATGGTTTGGTAGTCCACTCGCAGGAAGGTACCAAAGTGCCGCCATTTAGCATCCAGTTGGTGGTCGAGAGCTTCAAGAATGTCTGCAGGCAAAGACGAGGAGGGAAGGACGTGGTCTTGTTGTGCTGTGAAGCAAACTGCAGTTCTACCACAGACTCACCGGCAGTGTCAGGTGGTGGAGGTGTGGGAGGAGGGTGGGGTATGGAAGCACCAGAATCTGGTACCACAGAGGATGGGGAGGTGGTGGTGTGCAGGGAGGAGGGAGAGGAAAGGCATGAAAATGGCTTGCATCCTGGTCCCATTCCATATACTGTACATTAGATATACCAAGAACGGTGTGGTGGTCAGAACCTTCATATGTGTATAGGGGTTCACACCCACATGCAGTACACATGTTATAGGTCTACCACAGGCTCACCTCTAGGATTGATTGATGCTTGCTGAGAAGGGCTGGGGAGGGACAGCGCCACTGGAGACAAGGGAGAGGTGCACATACAGTGGGTTGAGAGAGCATGGTGTCTGGTCAGCACTGCATGGGTGAATGTGGAAATGATGCATCCTGGTCCCATTCCATTCACATTAGCATTAGATATACCGAGCGCGGGGGCGGTGAATAGGTCCGGTAACATTGTCATATCATCCCTTGTACTGGAGAGGCTACGCTGCCAATGAACAAACACATGTGGTATAAACGTGAAGGGATAAATCGCACGTCAGACACTACTGCAAGAGATGGAATCCTGATCTGCAGCGTCTCCTTTGGCGGAGACCTGTTGGGTATGGGAACAAATTCCCAGCATTATGAGCAGGAGAGTGCTCGAAGTGTTCACGGATTGAAAAGACCAGCTGTGCGTCAGTGAGGCCTAGTTAGGCAGCTAGTATGTATCCATCGTCATACGCTGACATATGTACGTGTGTTCAGCCTGTTCATTTAGATATACGGGATACAAAAAGAACCGAATTGAAGCATTCGAATGATTACGCGTTGCTTTACAATTCAAATGCTGCACCCATAGTGTAATAGACCACGGCTAACGTTTTGTGTGGGGCGGCTAAATCCATAGATACAGTGAGATACAGCGGCGGGAAGTGCCCAAGAGTGCATCTAAATCCCACACATGATGCACCTGTGGCCAGTTTGTGGCTTTGGGAAGGCATGTCAAATCACAGTCACCTCTCAGTCAGATCTCTCTGAACACACAGGATAGTGCCTGTGTTCATGTGCCACCGAGGTAGCAACAGGGAACTAAACCAGGAACCACTTCATGAGCATCGCTATAACATTGCTGTATAGGACAACACTTGTGTGTGCATACATGCACACACACGTAAACACACACACACACTCACACACACCACGCACACACACACACACATGCACACACACACACACTCGCTCACATGCACACAGTGTCAAGTAACACAGTGCTGGAGGGACCTTACCAGTTGAAGTAGCTTGTGCTTTCTTGGAAGTCGGAGCAGTTTGACAAGTGCCAATGGGAGGGTGGGCACTGCTTGGAGTCTCTGAACCTGCCAGTGCACAAACCAGTCACAGTGCATCACACTCCACTCCACTGCACACACTGCCCAACCCTAGCCTTTTCATGACCACCACTACTGGTCTGCTGTCGTCTAACACTTGTGTGTGCATGCAATCCCTGGACTTTGGGGCTCAGCACACACAAGTGGTATGGACATGCTCCTCAAAGCAGTCCCGGTGGGAGGGGCACTACTGTAGCTGGGGTGTGATGATGAATGAAGTGGGTGGAGTGTGAACTAACCTGTTTGAGAGGGTGGGATTCCCCCTGACCCCGCCCCCTCCAGAGTACAGCCAGTGTGCTGTCTCGCTACAACAGCCTGTTGGGGAAGAGAGGAAAGCACTTATGTGAGTGTGAGAGAGAGAGAAAGCAACATCTTCTTGTAAAGCAGTCAACTCACATAATGAGACATGTTCTGGAACAGATCACATTCTGATTCGCTGAGTTTCTTCGCAGCAGTTATCCTCGGGCAGCGAACAGTCTTAGTGATGCGACTCACCTTCAGCTCAGCAAAGTGTGGGGGTTCAGGAGTGTCACATGGAGTACGGCATTCCTGGCATGTCTGCCCGAGGACCAGGTAGGGACTCTTCACACACTCACTGCAGGGCCCGCTCCGAGGGTCCTTGGCAGACGTGCTGTGGAAGAGGAAGCAGTACGAGTCTGCAACAGCTTCTATGACGGTGTCACGATATTCTCGATATTGACCTTCGTGGCGATCCATGCTCACACTGATGTGGGTGGCATGATCGAGCAGAGTTACAGTTCCTTCTGTTCCTACAGTGAACGTCATACGCTTACGAGAGATAGACTCGGTGAATATCGCCCACCCCGATGCATTTTGCAAACGTGCGCTCATTCCTGTGAACACCCCACAAGGAATGAAGGATGTGTTCTCGAACGTGATGGCAAATTCTAGCGACTCCTCCTGTGGCCCAGTACTGACTCCTGATGGGGCTGCATCATCTGGTGAGGAGGTCAGTACTGACGGGACAAAGAGAATCCTGCCTCCCTCCTGTGACTTGATCTCCACTCCAATGAAGAGTTGCACCAGGAGGTCCATGAAGTGGTCGGGGTTAAGTTTAACCCCAAGCTCTCGAAGAGCACCCCTTGTCAATTTCCCTTCATGCTTTAGCAGGATTTTTTCACCTCCCCAGACCTCTTCAAACTGCACTAGATACAGTTTGGAAATGTTCTCAAAGAGGTGCGAGGGATTGGTGAAGACCAGGCAGGCACTCTCCTCAGTGTGCCCCACATCAGCCCCACAGAGGTGAATGAGGAGACCCAGAGCATGGAAGTAGGTCACCATGGCGTGAAACTCTCCCGCTTCGGTAACAGAGCCTTCCTCTCTGCACCTTTCATACAGTTCACTGTATGAGTAGAATGGCTTCTCGCTCTGGCTCAGCTCCAACAGCTGATGAAGGTACCACCTCACAGGGACGTCTACCTTGACAGCATCTTCCATTGCCTGCTTTGTGATTTTCTCCTTGAGGTTCTTGGTGGCACGGCAGTGCTTACATTTACGGTGCTCATGCGACTGATGACTCTTGTCAACATACAGTTTATTGTTGACAGGAAAGAACATCAGCTGGGATTTCGCGTTCGGAACAACCGCTCTTTCAAGAAGGCGCGATTTCAGCTGCAATGTTTTATGCAGTATTTCATTGGAAGCCTTCAATTTTTCATCCGCATCCTTTTCATCCAGTTTATCAAGGTGAGTGCCCACCAACATAAGGCGGGGCTTACTCTCACTCATTACATGTGGGAGAAGTGGAACCTTCCTGTCAGCAAGCGAACGCACTGTCATTGCAGAGCGTGTAACCATCTCAGCAACGGATAGGGCAGTTTAGCTGCGTACATCGTATTTCCTTCGGTGGAGCACAGCTCATCTGTAGGGCATTCCGTCAGCTCCTCTGCGACATTGAATACATTTAGGTAGATGGCTGGTATGGTGACAAAGAGCGGGAGGATATCGTGGTATGCCAGCTGGCCCCCACAGTCTAGGAACTGTAGGAGATGTGCATCGGACAGGGCAACAGCAGCTAAATCAGGATTCTGCAATTCTCGGTATATTCGACGACTCATTAACGCAACGGCGCCGGATTTATCACCCGAAGGTTGAATGGCTGCTTCACGGTGCGTGCTTTCATGTGTGCTGGGTAGCATGACCTCCTCAGCTGCTGCCTCATGTGAGCTGTGTAGAACGCTGTCATCGGCTTCTGTCCCATGTGTGCTGGGGAGGTTGATGTCCTCGGCTGCTGTCTCATAATCCACTGGCTTCTGTGCGGTCCTGCTCCGAGCTGCTATTGTTTCCCGCAGGTGTGTGAGTAGACTGAGTATTCCACTGTCACTGTTCACCAACACCCACTTATTTTCTGATACTAGACACATACGATTATCAACTCCAGACGGACACACACTGACTGTTTCTGCCGTCTTCATCACTGGAGTGCTACTGCTGACCTCAGGTGGTTCCAGCTCAAGGAGGTGGTGACGCAGAGCCGTCTTGCCAGCCCGGGGAGGGCCAATGGTCATGGCCTTGGAAACATGGAGGGTGATGGTGGGATTGTCTCTGATGGCTTTGCGGTAAAGTGTGGAGCAATCCCCCTCTGTGAAACCTAGAATATAAGGCAGACATGCAATAATAATTCAGTAATAGAGTAAACATTCTCTGACATGAAGTGTCAATAGACAAAGGGTATGTACGTATGTACACTAACAGTGTACAAACACATGCACATGCACACAAATGCACACACTGTGCAAGTGTCCACACTCTTGCTGCAGTGTATGGTAGTCAAGAAAGCTTTGAAAATCATGGCATCCATGCACACATATGCACAGTGTGCAATTGTCCACGCTCTCATGTACACTAACAGCATACAGATGGACACACACACACACACACACACACACACACACACACACACACACACACGCACACGCACACGCACACACACACACACACACATACACACACACACACACACATCACACACACACACACACACACACACACACACACACACACACACACACACACACACACACACACACACACACACACACACACACACACACACACACACACATACACACACACACACGCACACAAATGCACACACACACACACACGCACACGCACACAAATGCACACACACACACATCACACACACACACACACACACACACACACACACACACACACACACACACACACACACACACACATACACACACACACACACGCACACAAATGCACACACACACACGCACACGCACACAAATGCACACACACACACACATCACACACACACACACACACACACACGCGCGCGCGCACACACACAAATGCACACACACACACACACGCACACGCACACGCACACGCACACACACACACACACACACACACACACACACATGCATACATGAATGCACACACATGCACACTGTGCAAATAGCCACACTCTCTTGCTACAGTACCGTCGTGGTGGTCAAGAATATGTTGAATGCACAAGTACAGGCAGACCAGACTGACGTTGGCAGTGGTTAGTGTTGGCAGTGAGTGATGCAACATGTCAGCATCACCTCTCCTCATATTGGTGGTGGGAACCAACATGGACAGACAGACAGCAACTCTGCACTCACCCTTCACTGTGGCTGGCTCTGGTTCTTCATGAGGATCTGACTCTCCTTCGGCAGGCTCAGAGGAGACCTGCATGGTTGGGGAGAAGGAGGCACAAGTCACGTCTTGGTGGGTGGGGACTAATGACTTGTGGGTGAATGGTCTTGCATTACTGACCTTTGACCCCTGATGCTTGGACTCCTCTTCAACTTCCTCTGAGCTCAGCTTTGTGTGGTTCTGGGAGTCCACTGAATCAGTGGAATATTCAGGACTTGTAAATGTATCACCTGGCAATCCATGGGTCTGGGTGCTCCCTGAATCACTTGACATCCCTGGATGTAGAATGGACATACAGGAGGATGACACCTGGTGTTTGCTGCAGCTCCTCTGCATCTTACACAACAGCACAGAGCACACAGTTTCACACGTGCAGTTACTGCAGATGGTACAGAGAGAGTTGCAGTAGGTCTGGCCTGACCAGGGGCAGCCTCTCTGAGCAGTGTGCAGTGTGATAGCCACACATCACATGTGAGAGTTGTGAACAGTCTTGTCACAACGCCAGCAACCTGAGCTCCCTCTCTGTGCATCACCACACGTGTAGTGTAATCAAACATGGTCCAGACTGAAAGTTAGCATAAGGCAGGATTCCGAACACAACTTCGCAAAGTGTGTTCTATAGTATAACTCACTCTTCAGCTCCTCCTTCACAAGGCAGCCATGTTTCTCCATCACTTGACAGGCTTCCTGCACTACCTCTGCAGGTTTGGTTAACAGGACTTGAGTAAGATGGTACTCCCACCACCTCCCCCAACTAGCCACCTCAGAGCACTCTTTTGCTGTTAGGAGGTGTCTAGTGAAGAGCTCATTCAGTGCTGCAGGGTGTAAATAGGTTTACAAATCACTTGACCACTCACTGCTTCATGCAGTGTGCTGTGTACACATTTTCACTACACAGTATACACTAGACAGTTGGACACATGTAAAAGGAACCAGAAAGTAAGACCCCTCCTACCCCTACCCCTGCACTGGTATTCCCATACATCAAGTAAGCACCATTCCCACCATTACCCTACCATAGTCCCTAACACATAGCCCTATTCTACACACATACAGTAGGTGCTGATATGCAGACCCTCCAGACTGAAACAGCAGGGGTTATGTAGACTGACAGTGAATGATGCAACATATCAGTGATGTTGCATCACTCAAATACTCAGTGATCCGAGAGAGAGAAGTGTGGACATTTCTGTGGTTATCACACAACAGTGAAAAGGCTATGCTGTTATTGTCACATTTCGTCATCACAGCCACACAACTTGTCACACAACAAGTGTAAGCCTATCTACGTACTGTGACATAACAATGGCTGCCACAGTGACAACAACACTGGTAAAGGAAGTGGTGAACATGCAAATAAGTTTAAACAGTGGCTTCTGGAGGACAACTACGCGCATTACTGTGAAAATACTGTACTATAAAATGCCGACCTCTCAACTACAACTTCTTTGCTTCACTGTTTCCCACCATTACCCTACCATAGTCCCTAGCACATAGCCCTATTCTACACACCTACAGCAGGCAGAAGGTGTACCGTGGGTATTCTCACATGGACAGCTGTTTACAGAACATGTAAACACTGGCAACATGGCTGACCATGTACTGTAACCGTGAGGTATGGGATACTCAATGGTCTCTTTTGGCACACACACATGCAAATCAGCAAATGTGGCTGACCATGTAAGTGGCAAGTACTACACTGTATCCACATGTGGGCAATCGCAGATACATGTGTGCACATGCATGTAAGTGATAATTAGGAGGAGTTAGGAGGAACGTTACACTTAGGACAACTTGTTTAGTGTAAACAGCAGCAGTAGTCGCCCACGCATTATACGTACGTTATATCGTATGGCGATTCTGAAGCATAGAGAGTGTGTGGATGCTCTATTCGCCAGCCAGGGCAAGTAGCAGGTGATGCCATTTGCATTCCTTATTAAACGCCTACGTAGGTGGATGTCACCCAAATCTGCGCATGCGCAGTAGATTCTGGCGCCAATTTCAAATGTTGCATTTGCGATCCACGATGGAACAGCAGAAAACTCAGAGGCTCTCACTCTCGCTCAAGTGCCCGTTATCTGAACGCTTTCAGGTTGTTGCAGGAGAAGAAAAAGAGAGGAAAGAAGTCGAAGAATCCCTACATAACACGCGGCGCTGGGCAGTTAGGACGTTTGAGCAATGGAGGGATTTCTACAATTCCAAACAATCAAGAACGAATCTGAGTGCCCATGCGATATTTTGATGACAGAGGATGAAGAAGTGCTGAATAGTGACATGTCACGTATGATATGATAATGAACCTCCTTTTGGGGTTGTTATGGCATATAACATACTTTTTAGCCCTATCCTTTACTACAGGATTGTGCAATCGCCATACGATATACGTATGCATCCAATTAACAATGAACCATAATGTCCCACACAGCATGGGTTAAATGAGGCCACCAACAATAGTTAAGGCTGGTATAGGGTGGACTGGCTCAGCTGTTACACTGAGTTCACTGCTGAGTAGTCTGACTACATCACCAACCTCTCAACTTCCTTGCTTCCCTATTGTGTCCATATTTGTCCAGCACGTTAGTAGTTCGGGCTACCACTTCTGGAGGTTTGGTGCACTGGACAACGACAACTCTGTCAGACAGGTCCCATCTTTCTCCTTTCATCCTCTCCACTTCATCTTCAGTCACCAACTTCTCCTGGTACAACTCCAACAGCACTGTGTGGGATAGCAGCACTGATACACAGACTGGACACACAAAACATTGCTACACTATGCTAATAACAAAGGTCTACAATGTGTGTGGGTACACAGTCACTGCTGAAGGGACTGTGGTGATAAAGTGCTGAGTGGATGAAAATATACAAGTGTGTTAAACACCTAATCACATAATAAAACATGGCAGCATATACAACATGTATGGAGTGTGTCCTAGAGTGCCAAGGAAGCCAGACAACATTGCTGTGTACAAATCATGTCACCATACCTAGTCCCCATTGCAACCATACTCACAGGTATCTGCTTATGGACAACTAATGTCAGTGACATTATCATGTATCATTGTCATAATGTCAGTGTCAGTGTGACCAACCTCTGTCTCATTTTGACCACATACAGTGCACAGTCAGTGAAAGGAACCAGAAAGTAAAACCCCTCCTACCCCTACCCCTACCCCTGCACTGGTATTCCCATACATCAAGTAAGCACCATTCC
The DNA here is from genome assembly GCA_949841015.1 of Aplysina aerophoba. NCBI lineage: Eukaryota > Metazoa > Porifera > Demospongiae > Verongiida > Aplysinidae > Aplysina > Aplysina aerophoba. The sequence continues at coordinate 8,323,790 of OX465035.1, read as the reverse complement.
CACCATTACCCTAGCATAGTCTAAGTTTAAACAGTGGCTTCTGGAGGACAACAGAGAGAGTTGCAGTAGGTCTGGCCTGACCAGGGGCAGCCTCTCTGAACAGTGTGTAGTGTAATAGTAACACACCACATGTGAGAGTTGTGGACAGTCTTGTCACAACCCCAGCAACCTGAGCTCCCTCTCTGTGCATCATCACATGTGTAGTGTAATCAAACATGGTCCAGACATGGTCACATGACCAGACCACTCCCACTGGACACAGTGGGCGAGAGGTGGTCTTAGAGTCTCACGTCTGATGCCTACCCTTTAGGGGCTTATGACTACCCTATTCCTGTAACTCCAGCTAGACTGCAAGTTGGCATAATGCATTACTCGGAACGAAACTTGCAAAGTGTGTTACTATAGTATAACTCACTCTTAAGCTCCTCCTCCACTTGGCAGCCATGTTTCTCCATCACTTGACAGGCTTCCTCCACTACCTCTGCAGGTTTGGTTGACAGGACTTGATTAAGATGGTACTCCCACCGCCACCCCTTCCTAGCCACCTCAGAGCACTCTTCTGCTGTTAGGAGGTGTCTAGTGAAGAGCTCATTCAGTGCTGCAGGGTGGGAAAAGGTTTACAAATCATTTGACCACTCACTGCTTCATGCAGTGTGCTGTGTACACATTTTCACTACACAGTATACACTGGACAGTTGGACACATGTAAAAGGCACCAGAAAGTAAGACCCCTCCTATCCTTACCCCTGCACTGGTATTCCCATACATCAAGTAAGCACCATTCCCACCATTACCCTAGCATAGTCCCTAACACATAGCCCTATTCTACACACATACAGTAGGTGCTGATATGCAGTCCCTCCAGACTGAAACAGCAAGGGTTACGTAGTCTGACGGCGAATGATGCAACATATCAGTGATGTTGCATCACTCAAATACTCAGTGATAGGAGAGAGAAAGTGTGGACATCTTTTTGGTTGTCACACAACAGTGAAAAAGGCTATGCTGTTATTGTCACATTTCGTCATCACAGACACACAGCTTGTCACACAACAAGTGTAAGCCTATCTACGTACTGTGACATAACAATGGCTGCCACAGTGACAACAACACTGGTAAAGGAAGTGGTGAACATGCAAATAAGTTTAAACAGTGGCTTCTGGAGGACAACTACGTGCATTACTGTGAAAATACTGTACTATAAAAATGACTACCTCTCAACTACGACTTCTTTGCTTCCCTGTTTCCCACCATGAACCAGACCAAGGAACCAGAAAGTAACACCCCTCCTACCACTACCCCACAACACACACTCTGTCGGAATAGGTGTGATCAGTATAGGCAATGGCAGCACCGAACAATGGAACAACTAGCCTTACCAAATGGCAAGAACCTACGGAGATAAAGCACTCTGTGGATTATGATCAATAAAGCACTCAAAATTCCTTTAATCCACCCACGCAAGTCAATCTATACTGCTATAGTGTACAATGAAACATGAACATGAAGCGTTCATTTTCATGTCCCAACTTTGTGAGACTCAGCATAATCAGAAGCTACGTATACACTCCGTCAGACCGGGTATAGTTATTGGATTCGCCAATGTCAGAAGCTTTGACTGTCCCATCATCATGATAACTACCAGAATCCTATTTTGGAAGCCCCATCGTAGAAATGCTATCGTGAGAACGCCGTCGATGGAGCACCATAGCAGTGTGTGCACATTTTCACTACCTACTACACTTATGGTATACAGCACAGTCTCATTGATGCTAGTACACCCACACACATGCCCATCAATACATCCACCCATCCCGTGAACACCAGAGGTGGAAGGAGTAGAGGGACTAGCAGGTGCACTAGACCAGAAGAAGGCACCTTCAGTCATGCTTCACATCAAACAGGCATTAGATGGCGTGTGGTTCTGCACCTTTTGTCTGATGTGTCAATGAACTGAGTCTTACGGGATTAGTGGCTATTTTATGACATCGTAACCTCACACAAATAATTTGACCATTCAGTTGTTTGTTCGACCCCCACACACATGCCCAATTAATACATCCATCCTAGTAATACGATAATGCCAATACAGCAAGGTGTGTGCTGTGCTAGTCTGGCTAGCTAGACCATCCCTAACAAAGGCTGGAGGCGTGGAGAGGGAGGGACGGTCTAGAAAACATTGCCATTAGTTTCACACCTTGCCTGTGGTATTGGACCAATCAGATGCTACTGTTAAACATCCGTGCTAATAGTATTCATGGCTTCTGGTTGATCATCTTCTACCTCTTTCTGACTTTACTAGATCTTGTTAAGTGTCCAATCCATCTGGTGGCGTACTTACTAGCTCTGCTCTGAACACTTTGCGGTGGTCACAAGCAACCTGGGAACTACTCGTTATGTTTGTTAAACCACCCCTTCCTCTCTGCTCCCGGTGTTTGTTAGAGATGGTCTAACCAAACCGGGGTTGTTGTTGAGCAATCACGTAGCATGCAAGGGGAGTAAATTGCAGTGAGACGTTTCAACATCGAGGGTCTTTGTCAGTCACAAAAATGAAGAGTAAAGGTTTTCTCCAATTTACCTTACAACTACATGATTGCTCAACAACATCCCCATTTGCATGAAGCAGTGTGCTGTGTACACATTTTCACCGGACAGTTGGACACATGTAAAAGGAACCAGAAAGTAAGACCCCTCCTACCACTACCCCTGCACTGGTATTCCCATACATCAAGTAAGCACCATTCCCACCATTACCCTAGCATAGTCACTAGCACATAGCCCTATTCTACACACATACAGTAGGCAGAAGGTCTACCGTGGGTATTCTCACATGGACAGCTGTTTACAGAACATGTAAACACTGGCAACATGGCTGACCATGTACTGTAACAGTGAGGTATGGGATACTCAATGGTCTCTTTTGGCACACACACATGCAAATCAGCAAACGTGGCAGACCATGTAAGTGGCAAGTACTACACTGTATCCACATGTGGGCACTCGCTGATACACGTGTGCACATGCATGTAAGTGATAATTAGGAGGAGTTAGGAGGAACGTTACACTTAGGACAACTTGTTGGGGGCAAACAGCAGCAGATGTCGCCCACGCATTATACGTATGTTATATCGTATGGCGATTCTGAAGCATAGAGAGTGCGTGAATGCTCTATTCGCCAGCCAGGGCAAGTAGCAGGTGACGCCATTTGCATTCCTTATTAAACACCTACGTAGGTGGTTATCACCCTACAAGCCAAATCTGTGCATGCGCAGTAAATTCTGGCGCCAATTTCAAATGTTGCATTTGCAATCCGCGATGAAACAGCAGAAAACTCGGAGGCTCTCGCTCTCGCTCAAGTGCCCGTTATCTGAACGCTTTCAGGTTGTTGCAGGAGAAGAAAAAGAGAGGAAAGAAGTCGAAGAAGCATACATAACACGCGGTGCTGGGCAGTTAGGACGTTTGAGCAATGAAGGGATTTCTACAATTCCAAACAATCAAGAACGAATCCGAGTGCCCATGCGATATTTTGATGACAGAAGATGAAGAAGTGCTGTGTCACTGGCTGTGCATTTTCGTAATGGAAGTGAGAAAATAGAGTGGAGACCCATACACACCACGAAGCATAGTGCAGCTGATGTCAGGTCTAAATCGTAAAATATCATCGGATGGATCTGGTGTTAATAACATACCAATAGAACTGCTTCTCATCCACTCATCTCATCACTTACCATATTTGTGCTGTTTTTCATTTAATGTTATAGTAGCTAGCTAGCTAACTAATTTTGTTCATGATGTCCATTTTAACCTGAACAATTATGTCATCTCATTCAAGTTTGCTTTTGACATCAATTTTTTAACGCATCAATTACTGTGTGATGAATAGTGACATGTCTAGTATGATATGATAATGAACCTCCTTTTGGGGTTGTTATGGCATATACGTAACATACTTTTTAGCCCTATCCTTTACTACAGGATTGCACAATCGCCATACGATATATGCATCCAATTAACAATGAACCATAATGCCCCACACAGCATGCGTTAGATGAGGCCACCAACAATAGTCAAGGCTGGTATAGGGTGGACTGGCTCAGCTGTTACACTGAGTTCACTGTTGAGTAGTCTGACTACATCACCAACCTCTCAACTGCCTTGCTTCCTCATTGTGTCCATATTTGTCCAGCAAGTTAGTAGTTCTGGCTACCACTTCTGGAGGTTTGGTGCATAGGGCATGGACAACTCTGTCAGACAGGTACCGTCCTTCTCCTTTCATCCTCTTCACTTCATCCTCAGTCACCAACTTCTCCTGGTACAACTCTGACAGCACTGTGTGGGATAGCAGCACTGATACACAGACTGGACACACAAACCATTGCTACACTATGCTAATACCAAAGGTCTACAATGTGTGTGGGTACACAGTCACTGCTGAAGGTACTGTGGTGAGAAAGTGCTGAGTGGAAGAAAATATACAAGCGTGTTAAACACCTAATCACATAATAAACATGGCAGCATATACAACATGTATGGAGTGGGTCAAGTCCTAGAGTGCTGAGGAAGCCAGACAAAATTGCTGTGTACAAATCATGTCACCATACTTAGCCCCCATTGCAACCATACTCACAGGTATCTGCTTGTGGACAACTAATGTCAGTGACATTATCATGTATCATTGTCATAATGTCAGTGTCAGTGTGACCAACCTCTGTCTCATTTTGACCACATACAGTGCACAGTCAGTGAATGGAGGGTAAGATCAGAAGTGTGGAGAAGTGTGTCTACACAAGCTGATGACTGAAACATAGCTTACTTTTGATTCCCTCAGCAGTGACGTCATACCAGTAGTCTCCCTTGTATTCCTCCAACACACCCAGGGTCTCCTGTACTGCACCTTTCACTACTATGACAACAGCAAGCTCATCCCAACAGTACCTGGTCTTCCCAACACTTCTACACTCCTCTTCATTGAGGATGTGCTTGTCATAGTGTAGAGTCTTCAGCACTGCACAAACCAGTAATAAACAACACACAATTTAGCTACAGCAGAACAAACAGACTTCCAACACAGCTACTCAGTCAGGTGTGGCCGACCCACCCTTTACTACCACTGGCTACACTAGTGACTATGATCTGCATCTGACGACACTGTCACTATGAGGCACTACGAGTCACTACGAGACTGCATCTGACTGGTAGAGAGGGTCTCAGTGATACTGAGTGAGAGCGGCTAGCTAACCAGGGACAGGTAAAGGGCACCATTCACATCAGCACCGCAGTGGTGCAACCAAAGATGAGATGGCACTGAAGCCCAAGCTGCCCAAGGACCAGCAATATGCCAAGGGGCAAGCCAACGAGAAGGGGCCTTGTCATGGCTGACTTCCATCCCTCCAGAGAAGTACCACTTCAGCCTCCATAAGCAGGCGTTCAGGGACGCTCTTGTCTCAAGACTGCCTTCTCACTAATTCAGTCAGCAGTTGTATCTGTGTGGACCGAGATCCTCTGTCATGTCCACCAAGCCCATCTGACCACCCCTGGACCTCACCCGACAGGAGGTCCACCTTTGATGTAGCTACACTTGTTCTAGCTACGCCGTTACCACACGGCACTACCGAATGAAGTGCGTGTATCTATATACGATGAAATATCGCCCCACCATCTAGGACTATGCGGAACACTAGCGACTACGCCGAACTAGCTAACTCTAGATCTACTGCGATCAAGTGTATGAAAACAACAACCACTCAACATCCCCAGCTGTAGGCAGCTCGAACTCACCGGGAAGGGCGTCATCACGAAGGAAGTAGTATGATTCAAAATATTCCTTGTCGTCTGTGCATGGGCAGCCTCTACTCTCTACCAACGCAGCCATGAGCTCGGCTTATAGAGACAGGAACATAACCGACCATGAATATAGTTAAATTCACAATGAATACTATTATAAAGCAGTGTGAATAATTGTATAGACCACACAGATCGAGTGTGAATATTATTGTCACATAGGAAGATGACCAAGGTAAGTATATACATACATTGTACAGGAACATGACCATATGTCAGAGAGGTCAATGAAAGGATGCAAGCAGCTGCAAGGATGACCTAAGAATTGGCGGGAAATTGGCCATTGGCAGTATGGCAGAAGAGGGATATTCCTGCTCCAAGTGTCCAAAGCAGTTCTCTTCACGCTCAGGCCTTCTACGACATCAGAAGAAAGAGCATGGCATGGAAACTGAGGGAGGCGTCAAATGCTGCGAGGACAACTGTGAATTTTCTTGCTGCTTCATGTGGCAGCTCAGAAACCATCTGAGCCAGGAGCACGACATGAAGATGAGCACTGAATGGAAGGAATTCAAGAGTGAAGCAGGTTCATTATTGCTATATCATAATGGTATGTAGCTAGCTACAATAGGCACCTACCTACATGGTTACTTCCACACAATGCAGAGTTTACAGAGTGGAAAGCTGACTATGAGGCAGAACATGATGCCATGTACGTGAAAGGCACTGGAGACAAAACCACTGACGGGTGCACCACATCCTACTACCAATGCAATAGAAGTGGGGTTTTCCAGTCCAAATTCTAGATGGTATACGCAACTCAGTTAGCGATAACTTCAAAAGACTACACTTCATCTAAAGAAAGGACATCAACAACATGGAACGTGCATTCAAGCTGGATGGAGGTCAGAGGCACCGTGATGATGCCAACAGTGTTGCGGCATGGGTGGAGGAGATGAGGGGAAAGGGAGAGGGCAATGTTGTGCTCTCCTGTAAACCTCAAGGTGCCGATGACCACAAAACAGGACTGAAGAGAGAAGACTTCCTCATGTGATGACAAAACAGGACTACAAACAGATGACTTCATCATTGTCCTGCAAACTCCAGTCCAAGCAGAAATGCTGAAAAAATTCGGAGGAAAAGTTGGTTGTGCTGATGCAACAATTGGTACTAATGCTTACGAGTTCAAACTAATTACACTGCTAGTTGTAGATGAATATGGAGAGGGTTTCCCAGTAGCCTGGTGCATAGCAAATAGGGAGGACCGAGTCCTGCTGATCGAGTTTTTCACCTCTATACGCACAAAGTGTGGGATGGTGCGCCCTCAGTGGTTCATGTCAGACATGGCCGATCAGTACCACTTGGCATGGGTCAGTGTGTTTGACGACTCACCCCGGAAGCTTGTTTGCACCTGGCATGTTGACAGGGCATGGAGGGGAGCCCTGCAGCAGCATGTACAGGGGGATGGAGAAGCAAGCTGCTGTGTACAGCCAGCTGAGGGTCCTCTTAGAAGAGCTGGCTGTAGACAAGTTCATCACCTTAATTGGCAAGGTACATATAGTAATATTCAATAAAACTGCTGACGAAGGCCCCCGTGGCCGAAACGTTCTGAACTGAATTAGTTGTCTGCTACGTTACCCCGCTCGTAAGCCGGTGCATTTGTGCCCCCCTTTTGAAACCAATTGCAGTGAAGCATATATGTATATATATACCTTTTTTTCATATCATCCATGTACACAATTAATTAAAGGTTCAGACTCAACTAAGTGCAGACGTTGACACACGTGAGTTTGGTGAGTACTTCCAGAAGTACTACACCAAGTGCCCAGAGGAGTGGGCCAGCTGTCACCGCCAGGTAAAACACAAGGAGTATTGTACATGATATACATACAGTGTAGGTATTTGAAGTGGTTTACTACTGTATACACTCAGGGTGCAGGGACCAACATCAACATGTTTGTAGAAGCCTTCCACAACACCCTGAAGCAAGTGTACATGCAAGGGCGAATCAACAGGCGTGTTGACAAGTGCCTGCGTGTACTGCATGCTGCGACTGGTTAGGGACAAGGCATTTGACCGCCTAGTGAAGCTCGAGAAGGGCAAGAACACAAGCAGGCTGAGCGTCATCCATGCCCGGCACAAAGCCAGTCTGGAGCTTTCGAGCAAGTTGGTCAAATACATTTATAGTTTCATGCACATTTGAAAGTGTACTAGATGTGGAGACTACTGGTATGATGCATACAGACATACATAGTATAGTAATTTATACAGATACTGACCATAGTCTGTAGTACTGCCATCACACACCTTAGTGTCCCTTAATTAATGACTATATAATATTATGTTTTGCAGGTTGGTGGCAGCCACAGGGAGCACCACATGGGCTGTAACTTCAGGAGACCAGGAGTACGCAGTTGCACTCAAACAGGAGCAATGTGCACAGCTGGATTGTGCACTGGAGTGCTCACAGTGCAATATTTGCTTGCACATGTACTCCTGTACCTGCTATGATCACCTAATCCATGGCACCATTTGTAAACATATCCACCTTGTTGCACGTACCATTCCACCAGAAGCCACCTGGCAGGGGGCTCCTCACACAACCACCCGGGAGGAGACTGCTGTGATTCTGCAGGCAATAAAGCCACCACCCGCCCCTCCCTCCACCCTTAGCCGTAATCGCTCGCTGGCCAGGTTGGAGATGACCTTGCACTCTGTGTCAGAGAGTGTTCCAATGTAGAGGCACTCTCTGCGGTGGAGAGACACATTACAGCTGACATCTCTGTGCTAAAGGCAATTACATGCCAGATGCACCAACCCAGCCTAGTAACAAGAAGATGACAGTTCAGCGATTCAAATCTACCGAGAAGAGCCGCACATCAGCAAAGGTGTGATTGGTAAAGTCCTGTAGGAAAGATGCCATGCAATTACACTCCTTATATACGTGTCTACTAAGGCATCTCGCGAGGAAAAGGCAACTGTCATGGTTAGCTTACTGTCTGATACTCCATCCTTGGTAGCAGCAGATAATGATGATAATGATAATGACTATCATGTGTCAAGTTCAGTGCCAAATCCTATACTATCATTATGATCTCCAACCACAATGACCACATGCAACATCCTGTTTCAAATTTAGTTCTCAGACCTGTGTATTTGAATTGCAATAAGTCAGCAGGTGCACCCTCCACTTCAAGGTAGATGCATGCACACTTGGCATGTCCCCTGTATGTTCACTGTGCTACAGAGGAGAGTGGTCCATGCAGTGGACAACAGTACAGAGGATGGTGTTGCAGAGGAGGACGGCTGTGAGAGGTCTGGGACAGCGAGGCAACCTAAGCTGCAGCAACAAGAGTTTTAGGTGGGAGCACTGCAAAGCACACAGTGACCTCCAGTGTTATCCCATTGCACAATCCCACATTCAATGCATTAACTGCAATCAGCTAAAGCAAGAGCAATCGAGGACCTCAGCAACAAAACCAAAGATGAATTGGAGGAGACAGTCCAAGAAGGTGGGTTCACACATGTGCAAGGAACTCTGAATTGACATGGCATGAACGGCACTACTGTACTGCAGGGATGCATGTTACATGAAGTATTGAAATTTCGATGCAACCTCACAGACAAGGAAAGCCTTGAGAGATGCCATGTGATCCCAACTACACAGCACAGCTAAATCAGTGTATGTCTACATTATGGCTATTTCATTACAAAAACACTTGAGGAGCTAAACCACAACAAACTCCGTTACGATGTGCGTCTTCCTTATCATGTACAGCACTGGCACACTGCACATCATTGGCGGCAACACCACCTGCAGAGCTACCTCTGTGAGTAATTCTATAGTCAAGGTGCATAAGCAGTCCCACTTCACATGTGCCAACTACATTTGGAGTGACACAGTATTCAGTGAAGCTACGGTTATGGAGCTCATTGACAGGGAGAGAGACAAGGTGTGAGGGGACGTTCACTCTGATAGATCTATAGGGACTGTATGTCATGTACGTACGTATGTATGTATGTACGTATAAACACATCCAGGGATAAATTGCAGCTATTTTGAAGGGGGATGTCCCCAGCTGCTACTGGTCAGAGTGCAAGCAACGGCATGGGGGAATCCATTTAAGTGGGCTTATCTATGGGACAAATTCCCACTTAGCAAGCAGCCTGTGCCTCGTAGTGAGAATGGATGCATAGCCACTACCACTTCTTAGGTAACATGCACTAAACCATCCCATGAACCTGCACACACTGTTCTGCAGGTGCTTAAACGTTCTGAAAAGCAGATGATCTACTTTGACCCCAAGAAGAGGCCTGCAGACAGACACGTCTTGGCTAAAGTGACAGCCTTCATTCGCTGTCGGCTTAGGGATACCACAGAGTGGAAAGTTACAGCACCGACAGATATTCCTTCACAAGAAACAGCAATGACCGTGGAGTGTTCGTATGCATGGTAAGTTGCTGTCTCTGTATTTTGAAGTGGTGTAGCTAACACCACAATTTCACATGTGACGTTCAATGTTGATACCCACTCCCACCCCACCCACCCATGTTGACGTCCACCCCCAGTACGCTGTTGGTGGTCCAGTACTGGTGCAGTGGGTCCCAACGAGCCACTTTGGGCTCTGAGTTGAACAGGAAGTCGTTAGGAAGCCTGAGGACCAGCAGTGGATAACAGTCATAGCCAATAATGGATTTAAACACATTCCTTGCACTACACAACATATACAAACTAATACAGTGTTGGTTCACACAATGTGTTTTGTGCTGAAAGCATGGCATGGTTTGCAGTACGAGGACAGAGCACACACACACACACACACACACACACTCCTCACACATCACAGGAGCACCACACACATCTCCATAGCTGCTCTCACTTGGAGGACGTGATGTTGACGGGTGGTCCTGTCATATCTTTGGGACAAATTCCCACTTAGCAAGAAGCTCGCGAGTTTTGCCTTATAGACAATTGTTGTACCGTAGTCATCCACTGAAGCTCACAACGTATCTGTGTGGTGGGCAACAGTGGAAGAGTGCCCATGGAAGCTGACCATTCCACTTGAAACATGGAGTGACTCAGAAGCATACAGCAAGGCACGACACATTCCCTACCCTGAGGTATCTACATCACACAGCAAGGCTGAATAAACAGCTAACAACACAAGGCTGTAGGGTGCAACTGTGTACTCTTGCATAGGTCATGACCTGCCTCCTCATGGACAACCTCCATGTGGAGAGAGAGGCTGCACGTGCACTGTACAGCTCAGGCAGACAGACTGCACGGCCCATCAACTGTGCAGCAAAGGGGTACGTATCCTATACAGTTTGTCATACCTGTGATGAATAAGCCCATTATGAATATCTGTTACTTGGAACTACTGCAGCTTGGTAACACTACACTTGGAGCTGAGTGCAGCCCTCCAACATCAGCAGTATGCAAAGTGCACTGCTAGTGGCCGTGCGAGTGCATACACAGCTGATCACACTTGGAGCTGAGTGCGGCCCTCCAACATCAGCAGTATGCAAAGTGCACTGCTAGTGGCCGTGTGAGTGCATACACAGCTGATCACACTTGGAGCTGAGTGCAGCCCTCCAACATCAGCAGTATGCAAAGTGCACTGCTAGTGGCCGTGTGAGTGCATACACAGCTGATCACACTTGGAGCTGAGTGCAGCCCTCCAACATCAGCAGTATGCAAAGTGCACTGCTAGTGGCCGTGTGAGTGCATACACAGCTGATCACACTATGGGGATGCTTGCACTTCATTAGAAACACTGCTTGGAGCCTCCTAATGTTCTGCAACTCAGCCCCAGCCAGAGGTGGACACTGACTGATGAACAGGTAGAGGAGGTACACTCACACATGTTGGCAACCACACGTCATGCCTAGCTCCGACCATGATTTGGCTGCCATGCGTGCACAGGTGAAGCAGTACTGGCAGCCTGGAACAGAAAGTGACTCCTTGAGATTAGCAGTAGAGGAACAGTGAGAGGCCACCCTCAAGAACTGGACAACAGGGGAGCAGTTTGAAACACAATGTAGTGTGTATGTATTGTCAGTGGGTAGTGGAGGGCAGGGGGAGAGGAGGTGGAAGGACACAAAGGGTTGGACTCAGAGAGAGTTGCACACATTTCTTACAATCCATCTGATTTGAATTTGCGGAGCATGTACCACAAGTTGATTCTTTGAATCAGTGGAATTGATGTTTCATAATAAGTTGATTTAGGAGGACCAGAGCCAATGTTCAAACTAGGTGAAATTTCATAAGCAACTCAAATTACGTATACGTGCAGTGAAGGTGGGCTACACTGTATTTCCCATCTACAACACTTGATAGGCTCTGTGGGCACTTCATGTACCTTTGGACACATGTACAGTACATATGGGTGTACACATTAGAGTGGGGACGGATGCTACAGTTTGGCTTCGAATATTCGTTCTACATATTACATACATTCTTATGTATGGCCTAGTTCTACATATTATATACATTCTTATGTATGGCCTAGTTCTACATATTATATACATTCTTATGTATGGCCTAGTTCTACATATTACATACATTCTTATGTATGGCCTAGTTCTACATATTATATACATTCTTATGTATGGCCTAGTTCTACATATTACATACATTCTTATGTATGGCCTAGTTCTACATATTACATACATTCTTATGTATGGCCTAGTTCTACATATTACATACATAGTAATAATGAGTCATAAATGACATACATACAGGAAACTTTAACACTGTAATTATACATAAATATAAACACATGCATATACATGATTTAATTAAGGAAAGTACATGTAATTAGCTAAATTTGCTCAATGTCTGATGTCACGTTGATAATGTAATTTAAGACACTGCCACCTGACCCTCACTGATTGTGAGGTCCAGGGCATCGGGATAGTTGGGACTGGGGACGAATCCTGCAGTGGACCTTGTACCCCTCAGGCAAGTGATGGAGGATCGAAGAAGAGAGAATCCCAATCTACATATTACATACATTCTTATGTATGACCTAGTTCTACATATTCGACAGAGTGGATGACCCAATTTTGCTATGGCTTATATAAGTATATAATTGTGTAATACAAACATTGTGGTTTGTATATCTGCTGATTAGACAAGTGTGTCGAAGCGTATTACGGTTGGCTCCAGCTGAACCTAGCACTATCTATGGTGGAAGTAACAGTTCTGCTTGCAGTCCGAAAGCGCTGATAAGCTGGCGGTAAACCGCTCCACTGAGAAACGATTCGCGCTAGTGGGGATTCTGGTTGGAGCTTATCTACCTTCCACTGTAAGATTAATTCATAATATGCCCAAGTATGTTCATATAAAATGGTAGCCCAAGTATGTTCATATAAAATGGTAATACAAACACATTCGAATGCTTGGCTAACATGTCCTTGATACTGACAACTGAAAATGTGTTCCAAGCAATCTCACCTGAAGTTGAAACACTTGGATTGCTTGTCCCCTCAGCTTAGTTCAGAGCTTGCCTCACTCGACTGGACAGCCTCTGACCAAAGATGGGGTGCTCCACCAACCAGCTGTTGGATGTGTTGTAACTTCTGCTGTTCAACTTGGGAGAGGGTAGATTCCGGCTTCCATTTCTCACTTAACCAAGATTTAAACTCAGACCATGATGCTAAGAACATTCAAAGACAGCACACAACACACACACACTGCGTTAATCATACCCACCTCCTAAAAGGAGAAGTATAACACAATACATCCACTTCATATCGTCTCCTCACAGCTGACCCCCTCAGGAAACATGCAATCCAGCTAAAACACATACAGTAGAACCTGTCTGGGGACAGTCATTGCACATACAAGGCAGCTCTAACAGCTAGCCTCCCAAACAGCACTAACACACCACTCAAACAGTCACCTTCATGAGGCAGCAATCTCTCCGTAACAGCACTTCTGGTCACTGATCATGCACATTCAGAGGTGCTAGAATGCCAGTGAGGTGTCATCCAATCGACCTCACTGGCATTCTAGCACCTCTGAGTGTGTGTGTCACTTAAACTTATCACTGTGTGTGTTGCCCCTGTTGCTGCTGTCACCCACTCCCTGTGACCCTCGTGTGTCATCAGTCTGCCTACCCTAACCCTCACCCATCCCGTGTCAAGCCCTACACACAGATAGTCGTAAGGTGCAGGTGGTAATGTTGTAGATGATAATGTCACAGTACACGCGGTACACATACACACAGAAAGTTTCCTAACAGGCCAGCACATGATAATGTTACAGGACACGACTTCCAAAGCAGGGGAACAGCCACACGGCTGCAGATTGTAGCTATCTGCAACCCTCTCTAAGGGGTGAGAGTGTAGCTAGTGACCAATTTAAGCCAGTGTGCATTTGGGTGCTTGTGTTCTGTCTCTCAGACAGGACGGCTACAATGGCCACGTACACACATGCAAAAGTGTAAATTATAGCATGATAAGATGACCATTTTGTTGCAAGTATATATCTGAATTAGGACGCATTTGGTTACACTCATCATTATATTGCTATATATGTCTTGCAGATATGTGCACAATAGCATAAGCATGTCAGTGTTTGTTTGTCCTCTGTATTAAAGAGGATTCTGGTGGTTTAGATATATTGGGCTGCGGTGTAGATCGCTTGGAGAGTATTCACCCTGAACTATTGCTTTGCGCAGAAAGGTGTCATCAGCACCAGGGCTCCTATCGAAAACCATGTGCATTTCGTGGTAAGTAATGTTTTCTCTGATGAATTCCTCATAATGGTAGACATAGAATGCCATCCACCCAAGCTGCATCCAGTCGTACTGTTTTGCCAACCGAACAGTACTTTGTGGCAAAGGAGAGTACATACAACTATCTTCACCATCCGGCGTGACTCGCCGAGGCACAGATGCTGACAGAGAATCAATGGCATAGTCAAAATCAATTAACACTGCTCGTCTCTCATTGCCACCATCATGGTGGAAACAGATGTTGTCCAGACGGATGTCAAGGTGTGCAAACCCGTGTTCATGAAGTCTTTCGATTGCAACTGCTGTACTCTCCACCAGGCACCCAAGACACTGTACGGCTTGTTCGTATGACAGTGGTGGCAGTTTCATAGGAATTACCTGGAATCTGAGACTAAAAAGTGTTCGGCCACTTTCAGGCAACACAAGCTCCACAGGAATTGAAGGTAACATGCCTCCAACTTGCAAATTCTGCAATACCATTGCCTTCACTACGAAAGAACGGTCGGCATTATCAGAGTTGTATTTGTAGAATTTCATACCATCAGGATCCTTCAGGATGATAGAAGTAACCGAGCTCAATTGCTGTAGCGAATTCTTTAGGTTCAGTTGTTTACTAGCCTCTGCAAGCTCTGCGTCCGTGAGTCTGACGGGGAAACCACCCAAGGTATTGGATGCATCCTGGCTGTGGTGCATGTTACGTGTGGCTTCTTCCCTGTTATGCTCGTAGGCCTGTTTTACTTCTTCAGGCACATCTCTCATCTGTATCACATTGAATGCATAGTGGAAGTGCAAGTCGGTATAGGTGACTGTTACCTTGGTGACGAAGAAACGATCTACCATGTTTGGGAAAGTGAACCCAATCACACGATGTATGTCACATTTTGTTCGCAGATAGCGAAGGTGAGTTACCAGGCCAATCAATGTTTTGTTTGCAGTTTGCACATACTCGCTCATGGAGTTACCAGAATGGACTTCAGATATCAGGATAGGGATTCCGGCAAGATCACGAATACAGACATCTGGTCTCAGCTGTGTTTTGGTAGCAAAACTTGTCATCACCTGCCACTCTTCGACATTCTTGTTGTGTTGGCTGAAATCTTTGCTTACTTCTAAATCAGCATCTTTCAGGCAAATTTGGAGTTGATACTCCTTTGCTGCTTCCTCATTGCTGTGGCCAGAAGCTCTCGCCCAGAGACCAGTGAGATTATACTTTTGTCCAGTGTAATCACCCAGTCTTTCAAGTGTGACACTATCAGGGTCTTCTACCATGAGATCGCGCACAACTGGGGTTCTACCATAGAGGCTCGCTGACGGGGTAGGTGCTTTGGCAGCAAAAATGCTGTAAAGAAAAGAGAGTGGAGAAGAAATCTGTAAGTTACATTTGTACCAGGCAGCAAGTATATATAGTCTGGCATGCTACATACATGTCCACGATGCCATAAACTATCCCCAAAAGTTCGCTCTGAATACCAGAGTGAACTTTGAACTTTTAGGTAGCATGCCCTCCAGAATATAGTAAGAGGGTACACTGGACCATTACCCATACGAGGAATGGGCCTACCAGCCACTCCTGACATGGGTGTGGGAGAGGGGTTTAACTTGAACCTTTGTCGCTTATCAATCGTCGGAATAACCCGACGAAAATTAAAGTTTTCACGGAGTTACCCCATTTCACCTTATAGAGAAAGGAGTCTTTCTCGGCAGAGATCGGGCATCGGGTTTCAGATATCTTTCAGAAACGGAGGCCGCACCCTAGTGTGTAGACCATTTTCATATCTCCCATACTGTTCTAGTGAAACACAGATATTTGCATTCGTTGTTGCATAAACCATTCACTTACTTGGAACGTTTAGGTTCGGGGAAGTAGCTCTGAGCCATGGACGAAACCGGCCGCAGACTGACTGAACTGAGAAAGTGAGGGCGCGCATGTAGTAAGATCACGTGAGTGAGTTAGTCTGGCCAATCACGTGCCCCTGCGCAATCAACCCCAACTCGATCTTACGTAATAACGGGCCAAAGCCTGCGTGTCACCGCATTCGTATATACACCAACCTCATGCAACACTGTCAGTCTGTCCACTGATGGAGTTGACCTTCTCCCCATGCATGGATCTTCACATGTGCATGTACATCAACCATCCCCCACAGGCATTCCTGTTACAAATTCACAGCTCATGAATAACTAAGCACCCTAGTGGTTTGCAGCCATTGGGTGACGTTGTCAACATGCACTGGTGACGTCATTGTTGACAGACGCTCTTTTGTCTCCGGAGGACACCCCTCCACCACACAACTGTACACATCAGGATGGACCTGCATGAAGTGGACAGGAGGGAGGGTCACCAGTGGTGGTGAGAGGTGGACACACACAAGGGGGAAGCAGAAACACTCCTTTAGCTCTGCTTACAGGACACTTCCATTCCAACACACACACTATTAGTGTAAGGGGCTGAAACCACCTCACTGATTGGGGTCCCCCTCCCCCTCCCCCTCCCTCTCTTTCGCTCTACCGAACCCCCTTCACCTCACAATCCGCTCTCAGTTCATCAGAGAACTCCTCATCCTCTTCTGTCAGAGCCAACTTGAAGCTCCTGTCTCCTCCAACCATCAAGAACCAGGCAGGCTGCAGGAAGGGGAGGGAGGGAGAGAGGGAGGAGGGGGACAGGGGTGGATTTCACAGCCATTGTCTGTAACTTCTACCACAAGTTGAAGTCAAATCCTCAATTGCTCCATATCCCTCCCTTCCCCTGTCACAAGCCCCCTCTGACCTCTTGCTCTGTCCCCACCCCACCCTGGTCCATCCACTCTGCAGCTCTCATCACAAACTGCCGTCTGCTGAGTGTTGGTGAGGCCGACCACTTGCTCCAGGAGAAGGCAAACACCCCACTCAGCATGGCCAGGTGCACACACATCTGGTCCTCTACAAGGGGAGGGTGGGGAGAGCAGGTGGGCGGGGCTTGGTGATGCAATACACCAGGTGAGGGAGTGGAGGGGCATGTGCAGTCAACTCAGGACTGCTTGCAAAACTGCAGGAGTTGGCAATTCACTGATGAGTCATTTGGAGCAATGAAAGTCAATGATTCCCATGTTAAGTGCACATCCCTCCAATGTGTGGTGAATACAAACCACATGAAGGTGGCAAGTGACTCCATTGGTCCATGTGACAGGCATGTGACTTGACAAATGTTGGCAGCTTTACAATGGAGTTTAACAGGGTTGAACGTAGTTGGTAAGCATTCGTAAGGCCCACGCGCCCAGGCCATGGTGGCACTGCGCATGTGCAGGCAAGGCGGTTTAGCGCATGCGCACCAGCCCAGCACGTCCGCGTGGGACAGGCGTTGGCGAGCTACGTAGAGCTGTCTGGCATATTTCGTTCTCTTGTTACAGTGGTTGGTTCTGTTTCGCGTCGGCGTGGTCACCTGTGATAGTTGTTAGGATGGCTTCGGGTGCTGGCCAACGACCAGCTCGGTCCCGGTTTCGGGTACGGCGAGTCAAGGTAAGTGTTCAGTTATCATTCATCATGCAAGCCCTATCCACTGCGCAGTAGGGATTCGCTGGGTCCATGGGCTACCTTACCGCCAGCAGTCACGGGTCGAGGATCGGCCCCAGGTTCAGTAGGGTCTTCAGCGAGGAAGTGCAGAGGTCAGGGGTCAAAGGTTTCACTGCTGGCGCAATTCCATTTAATATATATGCACCCCTGACTGCGGCATGAACCGAGGGGACAGCCCACACCCGCATTCTGATGAAGGTCCGGTTGGTCCTTCCTGTTTGTGATCAAAACATACCGTATATGCTTAAACGTTCGCGGCGTTAAACTTTCGCGGATCGCGGATTTTAGCAATTTTCGCGTTTTTATTTTCGCGGATGCAGGGTCTTAGTCTTTGAAACTTTCGCGGATGGCTGCTGATCCGCGAAAACCGCGAAAGTTTAACCCCGCAAAAGTTTAACCCTGCGAAAGTTAAAGCGTATATGGTAGTCAGCGGGTAGTGGGGGTCGGAGGAGGGATAGATGTAGAGTACATGCCTTCATACTTATAGAACCCAGTAATGGAGAAGGCGCAACCATTAAAGTAGCCATAAACGACTGTGAACTGGCAAGGTATTGAGCTTATAGCACAGCATTAACTTCAATCGGGTACAGAACGTTTCGGTCCGTGGACCTTCTTCAGCTGTCGAAACGTTCTGTACCCGATTGAAGTTAATGCTGTGCTATAAGCTCAATACCTTGCCAGTTCATCATTGTCACACAGCAATGAACCTGTATGAGATCATAAACGACTGTATGTAACAAATGGCAAATATTAATACTGTACGTATGTGTACAATAGCAATACATACACATATGTACATGTATGCAAACACACACATGTACACTGCCCTCCACACACATGTACAATAAATACCCACCACAAACATGGAAGTTGACACGCCCAACACCACACAAGGCAGAGCTGACCTTGTCAGGTAAGTCCACATATTTGTGGCTGTTGTTGGAGGGGAAGATGTTGACACCAGAGGTGAGCAGAGACTGCAGGGGCAGGAAGGACAGGAGACAGACCAGGTCTGGTCACCAGCTGTGACCTTCTGCACAGACACACAGTACAACTCATTGAGGCAGGCACTAGTCTCACGTGACAGACTCTCCAGGGTGGCAGGGTAATAGGACAAAGTCTCAACCTTATTGAACATCACACACACACACACACACACACACACACACACACACACACACACACACACACACACACACACACACACACACACACACACACACACACACACACACACACACACACACACACACACACCTTCATGAGGCCCCTGGTGCTCATCCACTGGTCAGCCATTTTGTTCAGGGAGGGCTCCTCCCCCTCCCCCTCCCCCTCCCCTCCCTCTGTTGGCACTGGCTTTGGCTGTGGCAGAAGACGACACTTGTCCTCCTGAGGAGGAGTGTGCATGTGTGAGTGAGGAGTGTGGAGGGTGACTAGAGAGCATCTCACACTGCACCCTCACCCCTCACCTCACCCTCAGACAGTACACCCTGCTCCTCACCCTCAATACACCCTCACCCCCACCCTCACCCTCACACACTGCTGCACCCTCACCCTCACACACTGCTGCACCCTCACCCTCACACACTGCTGCACCCTCACCCTCACACACTGCTGCACCCTCACCCTCACACACTGCTGCACCCTCACCCTCACACACTGCACCAGGACCGCATCAACACACACACACACACTTTGGTGCTGTGTGAGTGGGGGGGGGGGGGGGAAGTGGGTGGGGAGAGAGGAGGTCAGCTGTCCCTACCTTGATCTCCACCTTGACCTGCAGGTGAGCCCCGTTGACGGTGAGCAGTGTGCTGTCAGTGCCAGAGGGGCTCAGCTGCCAGGAGCAGTAGGGCATGTTCCAGTGGCGGTCAGCCAGGAGGACCAGCGGGGAGAAGGAGGGGACCTGGCAGGAGAAGGTGCCCTCCTCTGCAGGAGAGGGGAGGGGAGGGGCACTGCATTTCATCTGCACACCCACTCACATCCACTCACACTTTGTCAATGGTGTGAGCTTGTGTTTTATTTACACTGCACCTCAACTTCATGGACCACAGGTGACCCACTCCACCCACCCATGTTGACGTCCACCCCACCCCCACGCCCACCACACCCATGTTGATGTCCATCCCATCCCACCCACCCATCAATGTTGACGTCCACCTCATCCCCAGCCCCACCCACCCATGTTGACGTCCACTCCCAGTACACTGTTGGTGGTCCAGTACTGGTGCAGTGGGTCCCAACGAGCCACTTTGGGCTCCGAGTTGAACAGGAAGTGGTTAGGAAGCCTGAGGACCAGCAGTGGATAACAGTCATAGCCAATAATGGATTTAAACACATTACTTGCACTACACAACATATACAAATTAATACAGTGTTGGTTCACACAATGTGTTATGTGCTGAAAGCATGGCATGGTTTGCAGTACGAGGACAGAGTACACACACACACACACACACACTCTTCAAACATCACAGGAGCACCACACACATCT
Organism: Aplysina aerophoba; assembly: GCA_949841015.1. Classification (NCBI taxonomy): domain Eukaryota; kingdom Metazoa; phylum Porifera; class Demospongiae; order Verongiida; family Aplysinidae; genus Aplysina; species Aplysina aerophoba. The sequence goes on along the minus strand of OX465035.1, from coordinate 8,303,225 downwards.
CCATAGCTGCTCTCACTTGGAGGACGTGATGTTGACGGGTGGTACTGTCATATCTTTGGGACAAATTCCCACTTAGCAAGAAGCTTGTGAGTTTTGCCTTATAGACAATTGCTGTACCGTAGTCATCCACTGAAGCTCACAACGTACCTGTGTGGTGGGCAACAGTGGAAGAGTGCCCATGGAAGCTGACCGTTCCACTTGAAACAGGGAGTGACTCAGAAGCATACAGCAAGGAACGACACATTCCCTACCCTGAGGTATCTACATCACACAGCAAGGCTGAATAAACAGCCAACAATACAAGGCTGTAGGGTGCAACTGTGTGCTCTTGCATAGGTCATGACCTGCCTCCTCATGGACAACCTCCACGTGGAGAGAGAGGCTGCACGTGCACTGTACAGCTCAGGCAGACAGACTGCTCGGCTCATCAACTGTGCAGCAAAGGGGTACGTATCCTATACAGTTTGTCATACCTGTGATGAATAAGCCCATTATGAATATCTGTTACTTGGAACTACTGCAGCTTGGTAACACTACACTTGGAGCGGAGTGCAGCCCTCCAACATCAGCAGTATGCAAAGTGCACTGCTAGTGGCCGTGCGAGTGCATACACAGCTGATCACACTTGGAGCTGAGTGCAGCCCTCCAACATCAGCAGTATGCAAAGTGCACTGCTAGTGGCCGTGTGAGTGCATACACAGCTGATCACACTTGGAGCTGAGTGCAGCCCTCCAACATCAGCAGTATGCAAAGTGCACTGCTAGTGGCCGTGTGAGTGCATACACAGCTGATCACACTTGGAGCTGAGTGCAGCCCTCCAACATCAGCAGTATGCAAAGTGCACTGCTAGTGGCCGTGTGAGTGCATACACAGCTGATCACACTTGGAGCTGAGTGCAGCCCTCCAACATCAGCAGTATGCAAAGTGCACTGCTAGTGGCCGTGTGAGTGCATACACAGCTGATCACACTTGGAGCTGAGTGCAGCCCTCCAACATCAGCAGTATGCAAAGTGCACTGCTAGTGGCCGTGTGAGTGCATACACAGCTGATCACACTTGGAGCTGAGTGCAGCCCTCCAACATCAGCAGTATGCAAAGTGCACTGCTAGTGGCCGTGTGAGTGCATACACAGCTGATCACACTTGGAGCTGAGTGCAGCCCTCCAACATCAGCAGTATGCAAAGTGCACTGCTAGTGGCCGTGTGAGTACATACACAGCTGATCACACTTGGAGCTGAGTGCAGCCCTCCAACATCAGCAGTATGCAAAGTGCACTGCTAGTGGCCGTGTGAGTGCATACACAGCTGATCACACTTGGAGCTGAGTGCAGCCCTCCAACATCAGCAGTATGCAAAGTGCACTGCTAGTGGCCATGCGAGTGCATACACAGCTGATCACACTTGGAGCTGAGTGCAGCCCTCCAACATCAGCAGTGTGCAAAGTGCACTGCTAGTGGCCGTGTGAGTGCATACACAGCTGATCACACTTGGAGCTGAGTGCAGCCCTCCAACATCAGCAGTGTGCAAAGTGCACTGCTAGTGGCCGTGTGAGTGCATACACAGCTGATCACACTTGGAGCTGAGTGCAGCCCTCCAACATCAGCAGTGTGCAAAGTGCACTGCTAGTGGCCGTGTGAGTGCATACACAGCTGATCACACTTGGAGCTGAGTGCAGCCCTCCAACATCAGCAGTGTGCAAAGTGCACTGCTAGTGGCCGTGTGAGTGCATACACAGCTGATCACACTTGGAGCTGAGTGCAGCCCTCCAACATCAGCAGTGTGCAAAGTGCACTGCTAGTGGCCGTGTGAGTGCATACACAGCTGATCACACTTGGAGCTGAGTGCAGCCCTCCAACATCAGCAGTGTGCAAAGTGCACTGCTAGTGGCCGTGTGAGTGCATACACAGCTGATCACACTTGGAGCTGAGTGCAGCCCTCCAACATCAGCAGTGTGCAAAGTGCACTGCTAGTGGCCGTGTGAGTGCATACACAGCTGATCACACTTGGAGCTGAGTGCGGCCCTCCAACATCAGCAGTGTGCAAAGTGCACTGCTAGTGGCCGTGCGAGTGCATACACAGCTGATCACACTTGGAGCTGAGTGCAGCCCTCCAACATCAGCAGTATGCAAAGTGCACTGCTAGTGGCCGTGTGAGTGCATACACAGCTGATCACACTTGGAGCTCAGTGCAGCCCTCCAACATCAGCAGTATGCAAAGTGCACTGCTAGTGGCCGTGCGAGTGCATACACAGCTGATCACACTTGGAGCTGAGTGCAGCCCTCCAACATCAGCAGTATGCAAAGTGCACTGCTAGTGGCCGTGTGAGTGCATACACAGCTGATCACACTTGGAGCTGAGTGCAGCCCTCCAACATCAGCAGTATGCAAAGTGCACTGCTAGTGGCCGTGCGAGTGCATACACAGCTGATCACACTATGGGGATGCTTGCACTTCATTAGAAGCACTGCTTGGAACCTCCTAATGTTCTGCAACTCAGCCACAGCCAGAGGTGGACACTGACTGATGAACAGGTAGAGGAGGTACACTCACACATGTTGGTAAACACACGTCATGCCTAGCTCCAACCATGATTTGGCTGCCATGCATGCACAGGTAAAGCAGTACTGGCAGCCTGGAACAGAAAGTGACTCCCTGAGATTAGCAGTAGGGGAACAGTGAGAGGCCACCCTCAAGAACTGGACAACAGGGGAGCAGTTTGAAACACAATGTAGTGTGTGTGCATTGTAAGTTGGTAGAGGAGGGCAGAGGGAGAGGAGGTGGAAGGATTGGACTACAGAGAGAGAGTTGCACACATTTCTTACAATCCATCTGATTTGAATTTGCGGAGCATGTACCACAAGTTGATTCTTTGAATCAGTGGAATTGATTCTTCATAATAAGTTGATTTAGGAGGACCAGAGCCAATGTTCAAACTAGGTAAAATTTCATAAGCAACTCAAATTACGTATACGTGCAGTGAAGGTGGGCTACACTGTATTTCCCATCTACAACACTTGATAGGCTCTGTGGGCACTTCATGTACCTTTGGACACATGTACAGTACATATGGGTGTACACATTAGAGTGGGGACGAATGCTTCAGTTTGGCTTCGAATATTCGTTCTACATATTACATACATTCTTATGTATGGCCTAGTTCTACATATTCGACAAATAGTCGAATAATTCAGAGTGATGACCAATTCTGCTATGCCTTATATACGTATATAATAGTGTAATACAAACATTGTGGTTTGTATATCTGCTGATAAGACAAGTGTCGAAGCCTATTACGGTTGGTTCCAGTTGAAGTCAGCACTATCTATGGTGGGAATAACACTTCTGCTTGCAGTCCGAAAGCGCTGATAAGCTGGCGGTAAACCGTTCCACTGAGAAACGATTCGCGCTAGTGGGAATTCTGGTTGGAGCTTATCTACCTTCCACTGTAAGATTAATTCATAATATGCCCAAGTATGTTCATATAAAATGGTAATACAAACACATTCGAATGTTTGGCTAACATGTCCTTGATACTGACAACTGAAAATGTGTTCCAAGCAATCTCACCTGAAGTTGAAACACTTGGATTGCTTGTCCCCTCAGCTTAGTTCAGAGCTTGCCTCACTCGACTGGACAGCCTCTGACCAAAGATGGGGTGCTCCACCAACCAGCTGTTGGATGTGTTGTAACTTCTGCTGTTCAACTTGGGAGAGGGTAGATTCCGGCTTCCATTTCTCACTTAACCAAGATTTAAACTCAGACCATGATGCTAAGAACATTCAAAGACAGCACACAACATACACACTGCATTAATCATACCCACCTCCTAAAAGGAGAAGTATAACACAATACATCCACTTCATATCGTCTCCTCACAGCTGATCCCCTCAGGAAACATGCAATCCAGCTAAAACACATACAGTAGAACCTGTCTGGGGACAGTCATTGCACATACAAGGCAGCTCTAACAGCTAGCCAGCCTCCCAAACAGCACTAACACACCACTCAAACAGTCACCTTCATGAGGCAGCAATCTCTCCGTAACAGCACTTCTGGTCACTGATCATGCACATTCAGAGGTGCTAGAATGCCAGTGAGGTGTCATCCAATCGACCTCACTGGCATTCTAGCACCTCTGAGTGTGTGTGTCACTTAAACTTATCACTGTGTGTGTTGCCCCTGTTGCTGCTGTCACCCACTCCCTGTGACCCTCGTGTGTCATCAGTCTGCCTACCCTAACCCTCACCCATCCCGTGTCAAGCCCTACACACAGATAGTTGTAAGGTGCAGGTGGTAATGTTGTAGATGATAATGTCACAGTACACGCGGTACACATACACACAGAAAGTTTTCTAACAGGCCAGCACATGATAATGTTACAGGACACGACTTCCAAAGCAGGGGAACAGCCACACGCTGCAGATTGTAGCTATCTGCAACCCTCTCTAAGGGGTGAGAGTGTAGCTAGTGACCAATTTAAGCCAGTGTGCATTTGGGTGCTTGTGTTCTGTCTCTCAGACAGGACGGCTACAATGGCCACGTACACACATGCAAAAGTGTAAATTATAGCATGATAAGATGACCATTTTGTTGCAAGTATATATCTGAATTAGGACGCATTTGGTTACACTCATCATTATATTGCTATATATGTCTTGCAGATATGTGCACAATAGCATAAGCATGTCAGTGTTTGTTTGTCCTCTGTATTAAAGAGGATTCTGGTGGTTTAGATATATTGGGCTGCGGTGTAGATCGCTTGGAGAGTATTCACCCTGAAGTATTGCTTTGCGCAGAAAGGTGTCATCAGCACCAGGGCTCCTATCGAAAACCATGTGCATTTCGTGGTAAGTAATGTTTTCTCTGATGAATTCCTCATAATGGTAGACATAGAATGCCATCCACCCAAGCTGCATCCAGTCGTACTGTTTTGCCAACCGAACAGTACTTTGTGGCAAAGGAGAGTACATACAACTATCTTCACCATCCAGCGTGACTCGCCGAGGCACAGATGCTGACAGAGAATCAATGGCATAGTCAAAATCAATTAACACTGCTCGTCTCTCATTGCCACCATCATGGTGGAAACAGATGTTGTCCAGACGGATGTCAAGGTGTGCATAGCCATGTTCATGAAGAATTTCAATTGCAACTGCTGTACTCTCCACCAGGCACCCAAGACACTGTACGGCTTCTTCGTATGACAGTGGTGGCAGTTTCATAGGAATTACCTGGAAATCAAGATTAAAAAGTTTTTGGACATATTCAGGCAACACAAGCTCCACAGGAATTGAAGGTAACATGCCTCCAACTTGCAAATTCCGCAATACCATTGCCTTCACACGGTCAGCCTTACTATTTTCGGCCTCATCAGAGTTGTGTTTGTAGAATTTCTTACCATCAGGATCCTTCAGGATGATAGAAGTAACCGAGCTCAATTGCTGTAGCGAATTCTTTAGGTTCAGTTGTTTACTAGCCTCTGCAAGCTCTGCGTCCGTGAGTCTGACGGGGAAACCACCCAAGGTATTGGATGCATCCTGGTTGTGGTGCATGTTACGTGTGGCTTCTTCCCTGTTATGCTCGTAGGCCTGTTTTACTTCTTCAGGCACATCTCTCATCTGTATCACATTGAATGCATAGTGGAAGTGCAAGTCGGTATAGGTGACTGTTACCTTGGTGACGAAGAAACGATCTACCATGTTTGGGAAAGTGAACCCAATCACACGATGTATGTCGCATTTTGTTCGCAGATAGCGAAGGTGAGTTACTAGGCCAATCAATGTTTTGTTTGCAGTTTGCACATATTCGCTCATGGAGTGACCAGAATGGACTTCAGATATCAGGATAGGGATTTCGGCAAGATCACGAATACACACATCTGGTCTCTGCTGTGTTTTGGTAGCAAAACTTGTCATCACCTGCCACTCTTTGACATTCGCGTTGTGTTGGCTGAAATATTTGCTTACTTTTAAATCAGCATCTTTCAGGCAAATTTGGAGTTGATACTCCTTTGCTGCTTCCTCATTGCTGTGGCCAGAAGCTTCCGCCCAGAGACCAGTGAGATTATACTTTTGTCCAGTGTAATCACCCAGTCTTTCAAGTGTGACACTGTCCGGGTCTTTTACCATGAGATTGTGCCCAACTGGGGTTCTAACATAGAGGCTCGCTGACGGGACAGGTGCTTTGGCAGCAAAAATCCTGTAAAGAGAAGAGAGTGGAGAAGAAATCGGTAAGTTACGTACATTTGTACCAGGCAGAAAGTATATATAGTCTGGCATGCTACATACATGTCCACGATGCCATAAACTATCCCCAAAAGTTCGCTCTGGATACCAGAGTGAACTTTGAACTTTTAGGTAGCATGCCCTCCAGAATATAGTACAAGAGGGTACACTGGACCATTACCCATACGAGGAATGGGCCTACCAGCCACTCCTGACATGGGTGTGGGAGAGGGGTTTAACTTGAACCTTTGTCGCTTATCAATCGTCGGAATAACCCGACGAAAATTAAAGTTTTCACGGAGTTACCCCATTTCACCTTATAGAGAAAGGAGTCTTTCTCGGCAGAGATCGGGCATCGGGTTTCAGATATCTTTCAGAAACGGAGGCCGCACCCTAGTGTGTAGACCATTTTCATATCTCCCGTACTGTTCTAGTGAAACACAGATATTTGCATTCATTGTTGTATAAACCATTCACTTACTTGGAACGTTTAGGTTCGGGGAAGTAGCTCTGAGCCATGGACGAAACCGGCCGCGGACTGACTGAACTGAGAAAGTGAGGGCGCGCATGTAGTAAGATCACGTGAGTGAGTTAGGTCTGGCCAATCACGTGCCCCTGCGCAATCAACCCAAACTCTTACGTAATAACGGGCCAAAGCCTGCGAGTCACCGCATTCATATATACACCAACCTCATGCAACACTGTCAGTCTGCCCACTGATGGAATATTGACCTTCTCCCCATGCATGGATCTTCACATGTGCATGTACATCAACCATCCCCCCCCACGGCATTCCTGTTACAAATTCACAGCTCATGAATAACTGAGCACCCTAGTGGTTTGAAGCCATTGGGTGACATTGTCAACATGCACTGGTGACGTCATTGTTGACAGACGCTCTTTTGTCTCCAGAGGACACCCCTCCACCACACAACTGTACACATCAGGATGGACCTGCATGAAGTGGACAGGAGGGAGGGTCACCAGTGGTGGTGAGAGGTGGACACACACAAGGGGGAAGCAGAAACACTCCTTTAGCTCTGCTTACAGGACACTTCCATTCCAACACACACTCACTACTAGTGTAAGGGTGAAACAACCTCACAGATCTCACTGACTGGGATCTCCCTCCCCCCTCCCCCTCCCCCTCTCCCTTCTCATTTCCACTCCTCCATCCCATCTCCTTTCCCTTCTCAACATCCCCTCTCACCTCACAATCATCTCTCAGCTCATCAGAGAACTCCTCGTCGTTTTCTGTCAGAGCCAACTTGAAGCTCCGGTCTCCTCCAACCATCAAGAACCAGGCAGGCTGCAGGAAGGGGAGGGAGGGAGAGGGAGGAGGGGGGACAGGGGTGGATTTCACAGCCATTGTCTGTAGTTTCTACCACAAGTTGAAGTCAAATCCTCAATTGCTCCATATCCCTCCCTTTCCCTGTCACAAGCCCCCTCTGACCTCTTGCTCTGTCCCTGCCCCACCCTGGTCCGCCCACTCTGCAGCTCTCATCACAAACTGCCGTCTGCTGAGTGTTGGTGAGGCCGACCACTTGCTCCAGGAGAAGGCAAACACCCCACTCAGCATGGCCAGGTGCACACACAACTGGTCCTCCACAGTGCGACTCTACAGGGGGAGGGCGGGGAGGGCAGGTGGGTGGGGCTTGGTGATGCAATACACCAGGTGAGGGAGTGGAGGGGCATGTGTGTACAGTCAACTCAGGACTGCTTGCAAAACTGCAGGAGTTGGCAATTCACTGACGAGTCATTTGGACCAATGGAATTCAATGATTCCCATGTTAAGTGCACTTCACTCCAATTTGTGGTGAATACAAACCACAAGAAGGTGGCAAGTGACTCCATTGGTCTATGTGATGGTCATGTGAATTACAAACCTTGGCAGTTTTACAAGCAACCATAAAGGACTGTATGAACAAATGGCAAAGATTAATACTGTACGTATGTGTACAATAGCAATACATACACATATGTACATGTATGCAAACACACACATGTACACTGCCCTCCACACACATGTACAATACCCACAACAAACATGCGAGTTGACACGCCCCCCAACACCACACAAGGCAGAGCTGACCTTGTCAGGTAAGTCCACATATTTGTGGCTGGCGTTGGAGGGGAAGATGTTGACACCAGAGGTGAGCAGAGACTGCAGGAGCAGGAAGGACAGGAAACAGACCAGGTCTGGTCACCAGCTGTGACCTTCTGCACAGACACACAGTACAACTCATTGAGGCAGGCACCAGTCTCACGTGACAGACACTCCCCAGGGGGGCGGGGTAACAGGACAAAGTGTACTTGTGTGTGTGTGTGTGTGTGTGCGTGTGCGTGCGTGCATGTGTGGTGGCTGAGTGGGCGTGTGCGCTCAGCTTGCAAGATGACAAGAGTTATGACCAGTAATACTAAAGAGCTGCAGGGCTTGTCTGACTGTGGCCTTGTCTGTCCACAATTCCAACTCACCATTCCTGCTTCCATCCAGTTGTTGATCTTCTTCATATCCTTTACACATGAATGATATTTTGTCCCGGCAGCTGCTCCCAGTAACACACTCCGGACACAGCCATACTGGCCTCCCTGTTCTCTTCAGCTCGTCCTTGCATTCAATTGTTGGGGGATATCTCCTGGTAGCCGCTGCTTCCTTTAGCAGCTTGAATCGGTGACACCATTGCTGCTACAGTCCACGTCAGGAGGCCGCAACTGTATACAAGTACGTATGTATTTGGGCATAAATAAATGTGGAATTATAACATTCCAACAAATGCTTGAATACTAAGGTGATTATATTTGTATGTATTTCATGGACATGATTATGCCATTGTGTTTGAGGCTTAAGATGCAACATGAGCCAGCAACCGGAAGACATGGTAGTGGCAATTAAAAGTGGCGGCTGCCTCCTCAAATGAAGATCAGAAATGATAGAAGAAAGTTACAGTACAGGTTCTTGTAAAAAGTGACAGCAACTAAAAACTGTCAGTGAACATTAACATTATTGAATATAGCTGTACTTCACAACTGATTCTGCCATTTTGTCCAACACCCACACATTCCACAATGTAGCGCACCACCAAATAGGGTCATTAACAAACTACGTACACATAACTTGTACAGTGGCTGTTGTCATGGTTGTCATGGGGTTGTACACTTATTGTAGCCTTCATCACACTGCCGGCCACATCGGGGTCCACTTTCAACTGCGTATTTCATCTACATCCAAACTACACTAACACATCACAGTATAACATGAACATAACTTAGTGGTACCTTTTGGTAGTGAGTATTGAGTATGTACCTTCCTTTGTTGGAAGACGGTTCTCTCTTCCTTAGAGTGGACTGCTTTGAACCCAACTCTTGGATTTCTAGGGCACATCTTTAACAATGCAGCGGTCTACATAGCTTTGGCAACCAAAGGGCCTCATGGCTAGCCCCTTGCGTGTGCTACTGGGCCGTTACCACGGTGCACAACACCTCATCTGAGCACAGACTGTACAAAAAGTGGTGCACAAATGACACATACATTATTATAAACAGTATGTATACATATTGTATACATACACACAGTATGTATACATATTGTATACATACACACAGTATGTATACATATTATAGTGGAACACATACATAATACAAGGCTGTACTCCCCAGATAGGTGGAATGATGCTGTATCTGATCCAGTTTAGGTTCAAAGCGGTCTACTCTAAAGAACAAGGTGTCGCTCTTCAAGTACTGGCAGTTCTTGTCACCACTGTGCCTGAGATCTTGCTGAGGGATGAACTTTCGCTGCCCCAACCATTAACCGCTAGCTCTCCTTCTGTGACACGCTTGTTGTATAGTTCAGAGGCATCACCATTACCAGGTGACCAAAGCTGCCTGGTGTGGTGCTGCCCATTCTCCAGCTGGCTGGGTGAGCGGACTCACTTTGATGGGGGTGTCTCTTAATGACATCATGCCACATACATCACCCTGAAGACATCCAATGGACACATACGTGTATATTGAGTAATATGCTTCATAGGTAGCCGTCACTTGATGTGGTAGACGCTCATGCTATGGCGTTTAAACTGAACGGGGAAGTTGTACAGTTTTGTGACTGACAAAGACCCTCGAGGTCGAAACCTCTCACCCAATTGACCTGCTACCTACCTACGTACGTGAGTGCTCAACGAACTCCCCGTTCGGTTAGCTATCACTTCTAAATCTGACTATACTTGTCTGGCCAGTACAAAGGTGAAGGGCGTGGGCAGAGGCAGATAAAGAGTCGGGGCACATCATTGGGACTCCCACTACTCCCATCAGAAAGGCCAGCTCACAATGCCAAACACAAAAAGCCGATTTGCTTTTATTCCACAAAGAAAAGGGGGGGTCTGACAAGAGATGTGCACAAAGGCAACACTTATTGAGAAGGAATCTGGGAAGGTCAAGCAGGGCAAGGGTGAAGCACAGATCTGGGGGTTTTGTTGTAAAGAGGAAATGGATTTAGTGCGGGTGTGGATTATGTGGAATGGCTGGAGTGTGGTATGTGTGGAATTTGGATACACATCAAATGTGCCCACTGTGAAGGCAAGGAGACCTTTGTGTGCACCACTTGCAGCTCACCGAGCAGCATCAGTTAACAACAAGACCACATGAACGCTGTCAGGTCTCAATAAGAGTTGCTATTACACAGTGTACTCCGGTGTGTACCCTTTCAACTACGTACGTAATGTGAAAGAATGATGAATTAAGAAATTCACTCCAAGAAGAAAGATGACGTTAAGTCTTCACACATCAAGGCCACACAGCTACAACAAAGCCAAGGTATAAGGAACACGCACTAGCCCTATATAATTTATGCTACAGTAGTAGCATGTTAGCTAGACACTGTGTAATGTGCATGTACACACTACATATGCACAGCTATAAGCACACACACACAGAAGGTACTGTACATTAGAATAGCTACATTCTTTACTTATGCAGTGTGACTCAATGTATCTAGCTGCTGAGCTAACACCAGAAACAGACAAAGCTAACCAAAACAAAGTCTTACAGATTTAACATACTTTATATCAAGCCACTGCGGCAATGAGGCCCACGGGCTGCTTCTGGAGGTCTGGCCAATCAAGGGTCTTCACTGAGTGCAACGTACGGACAGACGGGCGAAAGAATGTACCAACACACTCGATTGTGGCTGATTCGTGCCACACCCAGACCCTTCCCAAGTGAGTGAAGCAAGCGAGGGACACAGTAGGGTCGACAGGGATGAGACTAGTGACTGACAGCCAACCGAGGGACACAGTAGGGTCCATAGAGATGAGACTAGTGACTGACAGCCAACCGAGGGACGCAGTAGGGTCGATAGGGATGAGACTAGTGACTGACAGACAACCAAGGGACACAGTAGGGTCGATAGGGATGAGACCAGTGACTGACAGCCAACCGAGGGACACAGTAGGGTTGACAGGGATGAGACTAGTGACTGACAGCCAACCGAGGGACACAGTAGGGTTGACAGGGATGAGACCAGTGACTGACAGACAACCGAGGGACACAGTAGGGTCGACAGGGATGAGACTAGTGACTGACAGCCAACCGAGGACACAGTAGGGTCGATAGGGATGAGACTAGTGACTGACAGCCAACCGAGGGACACAGTAGGGTCCATAGGGATGAGACTAGTGACTGACAGCCAACCGAGGGACACAGTAGGGTCGACAGGGATGAGACTAGTGACTGACAGACAACCGAGGGACACAGTAGGGTCGATAGGGATGAGACTAGTGACTGACAGCCAACTAGTAGGGGTATTCCACCCTGTGATTGCACAATAAATAACACATGCAACACATGTCAGTCTAAAGGAGACAAAAGGAGACATTAACGTACTTGGTGTGTGTGAGTAACCAACTACAGTCACATTGTATACTACCAATTCACAGTCTCACACAACACACGTTCATACATTGCTACCACGTCCCGACAGCTCCACTCGATCCACCAAGGTGGACCAGCTCACCGTGGACCTTGCATGGAGGGCACACCAGTCCCCCGGTCGTCTTGTTGATGAAGACGGTCTGAGAGGACTCCCTCTCGCACAGCGTACAGGTCAGGGGCAGAGCGGCGTGGTGGCCTTCATTGTGTGGGAGCTTGTTCGCCTCCAGGAACCGCTTCACCGTCGACGGAGAGAGGACGGCTTGCGTCTTGCCCGTCAAGTCCGTCGCTGGTCTCTTCGTCAGTCTTTGCAGACAAGACTGTGAGAGCAGATGGCGTCACACATCGATCAATCGGTACATTCGAGTAGCGTGCACACGTACCGTACGTATATACATGAGGAGAGCAGGGTCGAGAGCTGCAGTTTGCGGCATCCCTCCATCCATCCGCGCACAGTGACCGCCATTAGAGCTCACGTGATCGTCAGTGGGGGCAAATGTACAGTTGTGACCAGCTGGTACCAAAAGGGCACGTGCCGTTGGCTGTAATTAAACCATTCGTGTCACATGCATAATTATGTATATACGTCCTTTTTGTGTACAAAGTAAAGTTAAAAGGTTCAACAATGCAAAAGTTAATGACAAGTACAACTAAAGAATAGGAAGGACTACTAGAAATAGATGACAATTTACTCATGTATACAAACACACTACATTTATACACTATACACAGCATACTGTATTGTAGTATTGTACAAGATCCAAGAGAATACTATACAGGTACAAACATGTATAAAAGACTTACAGGGAAGAACAGAAAGCAAAAGCTATGTGTGTTTGCAGTCACATGTTGTTCTGTGCCAGCTTGAGTGGTCAGGAGTGGGAGGTGGTCTCCATCAGTGGGTCTGCTCACCTGCAGGGCAGACAGTGGGTGGACATGAGTAGGTGGAGTGAAGGGAGCGAAGACAAGGGTTAAGTGTGTGTGAGGTGCGAGGGGGTGGGCGGAGTTGGGTGGGAATCATAGAAATTTGTATTCCCATCATTCCATATGTATCATCAATACCCCCCTCACAAACACTGGCACAATGTTGGTGTCAGAAATGCCGGCACAGTGCAGCACGCACACACACACACACACACACACACACACACACACACACACACACACACACACACCATCCAACACATGTGAATGCTCACACACACACCACACACACACATGCACACACGCACACACATGCATATAGCTTCGACCAACCTCCTTGTTCCAGCTCCTCCATCATCTTCCTCCCAAGTGACTGCATCTTTGGGTAGCCGTCTGCTGCAATAGCAACTCTGAGGTACTCCTTCAGAGTGTCCACATTGGCATGATGTGCCAAGTGATGGTACAACACCTCACGTGCGTCGTCAGTGTTGGAGGTGTTGATGTCTGACCTGACGTCTTCTGTGATTACACATTTACGAACGAGCCTGAGCAGACTCCGTCTGGGGTCGATGACCTCAAAAAACTCTGTCTCGTGTTTCTTGAGAAATTTTGACGCTGAAAATTGTGTGGCTGCAGTAAGTCCAACAAATGAACACACAGTGTAACAGGCCATTCTAACAGAAGTGCTTTGTTCAATGTTGTGCCATTGTACAGCATGGCAGTGTCTACTCCAACGGAGTGATAACAAGCTGCGTCCACACCTCACTTGGCCTCACACAACAGACTGGTTCACTGTACGCAGCTTACAACATGGACTGTATGACCAGTGCACACAGCACAGGAAGTGCATGGGGCCATCTGAACTAGCACAGATTGTCAATAGGCCAATTTACAGTAGTGTGTACAGATGTGCATGCTATGCACTGAATAGCTAGTTGAAATGAAGGCACACTCATTTCTTTGATTTGTGAAGGCAGTGGTTGGCTATGCTAACAAACTGGATGACATCCTCCCCATACCTCAAGACCCACACTACCCCTGAGGTGTGTACACCTCAACCAGAGCACGCTACATACAGGAGAGGTGGGATACACATGCATGCATGCATGCACGCGCGCGCACACAAACACACACACACACACACACACACACACACACACACACACACACACACACACACACACACACACACACACACACACACACACACACACACAACACACACACACAGTCGTTCACATGCACACAGTGTCAAGTAACACAGTGCTGGAGGGACCTTACCAGTTGAAGTAGCTTGTGCTTTCTTGGAAGTCGGAGCAGTTTGACAAGTGCCAATGGGAGGGTGGGCACTGCTTGGGGTCTCTGAACCTGCCAGTGCACAAACCAGTCACAGTGCATCACACTCCACTCCACTGCACACACTGCCTAACCCTAGCCTTTTCATGACCACCACTACTGGTCTGCAGTCGTCCAACACTTGTGTGTGCATGCAATCCCTGGACTTTGGGGCTCAGCACACACAAGTGGTATGGACATACTCCTCAAAGCAGTCCCAGTGGGAGGGGCCTTACTGTAGCTGGGGTGTGTTGATGAATGAAGTGGGTGGAGTGTGAACTAACCTGTTTGAGAGGGTGGGATTCCCCCTGACCCCGCCCCCTCCAGAGTACAGCCAGTGTGCTGTCTCTCTACGACAGCCTGTTAGGGAAGAGAGGAAAGTACTTCTGTAAGTGAGGAAGAGAGCAACTTCTCTTACAGCACAGCAGTCAACTCACATATTGAGACATGTTCTGGAACAGATCACATTCTGATTCGCTGAGTTTCTTCGCAGCCGTAATCCTCGGGCAGCGAATAGTCTTAGTGACGCGACCCACCTTCAGCTCAGCAAAGTGTGGGGCTTCAGGAGTATCACATGGAGTGCGGCATTCCTGGCATGTCTGCCCGAGGACCAGGTAGGGACTCTTCACACACTCACTGCAGGGCCCGCTACGAGGGTCCTTGGCGGACTTGCTGTGGAAGAGGAAGCAGTACGAATCTGCAATGGCTTCTATGACGGTGTCACGGTATTCCTGATATTGACCTTCGTGGTGATCCATGTTCACACTGATGTGGTTGGCATGATCAAACAGAGTTACAGTTCCTTCTGTTCCTACAGTGAACGTCATACGCTTACGAGAGATAGACTCGGTGAATATCTCCCACCCTTCTGCATTTTGCAAGCGAGCGCTCATTCCTGTGAACAGCCCACAAGGAATGAAGGATGTGCTCTCGAACGTGACGGCAAAGCCTAGCGACTCCTCCTGTGGCCCAGTACTGACTCCTGATGGGGCTGCATCATCTGGTGAGGAGGTCAGTACTGACGGGACAAAGAGAACCCTGTCTCCCTCCTGTGACTTGATCTCCGCTCCAATGAAGAGTTGCACCAGGAGGTCCATGAAGTGGTCGGGGTTGAGTTGAACCCCAAGCTCTCGAAGAACACCCCTTGTCAATTTCCCTTCATCCTTTAGCAGGATTTTGTGACCTCCCATGACCTCTTCAAACTGCACTAGATACAGTTTGGAAATGTTCTCAAAGAGGTGCGAGGGATTGGTGAAGACCAGGCAGGCACTCTCCTCAGTGTGCCCCACATCAGCCCCACAGAGGTGAATGAGGAGACCCAGAGCATGGAAGTAGGTCACCATGGCGTGAAACTCTCCGGCTTCGGTAACAGAGCCTTCCGCTCTGCAACTTTCATACAGCTCACTGTATGAGTAGAATGGCTTCTCGCTCTGGCTCAGCTCCAACAGCTGGTGGAGGTACCACCTCACGGGGACGTCTACCTTGACAGCATCTTCCATTGCCTGTTTCGTGATTTTCTCTTTGAGGTTCTTGGTGGCACGGCAGTGCTTACATTTACAGCGCTTATGCGACTGATGACTCTTGTCAACATACAGTTTATTGTTGACAGGAAAGAACACCAGCTGGGATTTTTCGTTCGGAACAACCGCTCTTTCAAGGAGGCGCGATTTCAACTGCAATGTTTTATGCAGTATTTCATTGGAAGCCTTCAATTTTTCATCCGCATCCTTTTCATCCAGTTTATCAAGGTGAGTGCCCACCAACATAAGGCGGGGCTTACTCTCACTCATTACATGTGGGAGAAGTGGAACCTTCCTGTCAGCAAGCGAACGCACTGTCATTGCAGAGCGTGTAACCATCTCAGCAACGGAGAGGGCAGATTTAGCTGCGTACATCGTATTTCCTTCGGTGGAGCACAGCTCATCTGTAGGGCATTCCGTCAGCTCCTCTGAGACGTTGAATACATTCAGGTAGATGGCTGGTATGGTGACAAAGAGTGGGAGGATATCGTGGTATGCCAGCTGGCCCCCACAGTCTAGGAACTGTAGGAGATGTGCATCGGACAGGGCAACATCAGCTAAATCAGGATTCTGCAATTCTCGGTATATTCGACGACTCATTAACGCAACGGCGCCGGATTTATCACTCGAAGGCTGACTGGCTGCTTCAAGGTGCATGCTTTCATGTGTGCTGGGTAGCATGACCTCCTCAGCTGCTGCCTCATGTGAGCTGTGTAGAATGCTGTCATCGGCTTCTGTCTCACGTGTGCTGGGGAGGTTGATGTCCTCGGCTCCTGTCTCATAATCCACTGGCTTCTGTGCGGTCCTGCTCCGAGCTGCTATTGTTTCCCGCAGGTGTGTGAGTAGACTGAGTATTCCACTGTCATTGTTCACCAACACCCACCTATTTTCTGATACTAGAAACATACGGCTATCAACTCCAGATGGACACACACTGACTGTTTCTGCCGTCTTCATCACTGGAGTGCTACTGCTGACCTCAGGTGGTTCCAGCTCAAGGAGGTGGTGACGCAGTGCAGTCTTGCCAGCCCGGGGAGGGCCAATGGTCATGGCCTTGGAAACATGGAGGGTGATGGTGGGGTTTTCTCTGATGGCTTTGTGGTACAGTGTGGAGCAATCCCCCTCTGTAAAACCTAGAATACAAGGCAGACATGTAATAATAATTCAGTAATAGAGTAAACATTCTCTGACATGAAGTGTCAATAGACAAAGGGTATGTACGTATGTACACTAACAGTGTACAGACACATGCACATGCACACAAATGCACACGCTGTGCAAGTGTCCACACTCTTGCTACAGAATACACACACGCACACACACGCACACACACACACACACACACACACACACACACACACACACCACACACACTCAGCCACCACACACGCACACATGCACACGCACACACACACACACACACACACACACACACACACACATACAACACACACACACACACACACACACACACACACACACACACACACACACACACACACACACACACACACACACACACACACACACACACACACACACACACACACACACACACACACACACACACACACACACACACACACACACACACACACACACACACACACACACACACACACACACACACACACACACACACACACACACACACACACACACACACACACACACACACACACACACACACACACGCATACAGTACCGTCGTGGTGGTCTAGAATACGTTGAATGCCCAAGTACAGGCAGACCAGACAGACTGACGTTGGCAGTGGTTAGTGTTGGCAGTGAGTGATGCAACATGTCAGCATCACCTCTCCTCATATTGGTGGTGGGAACCAACATGGACAGACAGACAGCAACTCAGCACTCACCCTTCACTGTGGCTGGCTCTGGTTCTTGATGAGGCTCTGACACTCTTTCGGCAGGCTCAGAGGGGATCTGCATGGTTGGAGAGAAGGAGGCACAAGTCACGTCTTGGTGGGTGGGGACTAATGACTTGTGGGTGAATGGACTTGCATTACTGACCTTTGACCCCTGATGCTTGGCCTCCTCTTCAACTTCCTCTGAGCTCAGCTTTGTGTGGCTCTGTGAGTCCTCTGAATCAGTGGAATATTCAGGACTTGTCAATGTATCACCTGGCAATCCATGGGTCTGGGTGCTCCCTGTAACACTTGACATCTCTGGATGTAGGATGGACATACAGGAGGATGACACCTGGTGTTTGCTGCAGCTCCTCTGCATCTTACACAACAGCACAGAGCACACTGTCTCACACGTGCAGTTACTGCAGACGGTACAGAGAGAGTTGCAGTAGGTCTGGCCTGACCAGGGGCAGCCTCTCTGAGCAGTGTGTAGTGTGATAGTCACACACCACATGTGAGAGTTGTGGACAGTCTTGTCACAACCCCAGCAACCTGAGCTCCCTCTCTGTGCATCGCCACACGTGTAGTGTAATCAAACATGGTCCAGACATGGTCACATGACCAGACCACTCCCACTGGACACAATGGGCTAGAGGTGGTCTTAGAGTCTCACGTCTGATGCCTACCCTTTAGGGGCTTATGACTACCCTATTCCTGTAACTCCAGCCAGACTGCCAGTTGGCATAATGCAGTACTCGGAACGCAACTTCACAAAGTGTGTTACTATAGTATAACTCACTCTTAAGCTCCTCCTCCACTTGGCAGCCATGTTTCTCCAGCACTTTACAGGCTTCCTGCACTACCTCTGCAGGTTTGGTTAACAGGACTTGATTAAGATGGTCGTCCCACTCCCACCTCCCCTTCCTAGCCACCTCAGAACACTCTTCTGCTGTTAGGAGGTGTCTAGTGAAGAGCTCATTCAGTGCTGCAGGGTGGGAAAAGGTTTACAAATCACTTGACCACTCACTGCTTCATGCAGTGTGCTGTGTACACATTTTCACTACACAGTATACACTGGACAGTTGGACACATGTAAAAGGCACCAGAAAGTAAGACCCCTCCTACCCTCACCCCTGCACTGGTATTCCCATACATCAAGTAAGCACCATTCCCACCATTACCCTAGCATATATAGTCCCTAGCACATAGCCCTATTCTACACACATACAGTAGGTGCTGATATGCAGTCCCTCCAGACTGAAACAGCAGGGGTTACGTAGTCTGACGGTGAATGATGCAACATATCAGTGATGTTGCATCACTCAAATACTCAGTGATAGGAGAGAGAAAGTGTGTACATTTTTGTGGTTGTCACACAACAGTGAAAAAGGCTATGCTGTTATTGTCACATTTCGTCATCACAGACACACAGCTTGTCACACAACAAGTGTAAGCCTATCTACGTACTGTGACATAACAATGGCTGCTACAGTGACAATGACACTGGTAAAGGAAGTGGTGAACATGCAAATAAGTTTAAACAGTGCCTTCTGGAGGACAACTACGTGCATTACTGTGAAAATATTGTTCTATAAAAATGTTTACCTCTCAACTACAACTTCTTTGCTTCCCTGTTTCCCACCATGAACCAGACCAAGGAACCAGAAAGTAACACCCCTCCTACCACTACCCCACAACACACACTCTGTCGGAATAGGCGTGATCAGTATAGGCAATGGCAGCACCAAACAATGGAACAACTAGCCTTACCAAATGGCAAGAACCTACGGAGATAAAGCACTCTGTGGATTATGACCAATAAAGCACTCAAAATTCCTTTAATCCTCCCACGCAAGTCAATCTATACTGCTATAGTGTACAATGAAACATCAATATGAAGCATTCGTTTTCATGTCCCAACTTTGTGAGACTCAGCATAATCAGAAGCTATACACTCCGTCAGACTGGGTATAGTCATTGGATTCACCAATGTCAGAAGCTTTGACTGTCCCATCATCATGATAACTACCAGAATCCTATTTTGGAAGCCCCATCGTAGAAATGCTATCGTGAGAACGCCGTCGATGGAGCACCATAGCAGTGTGTGCACATTTTCACTACCTACTACACTTATGGTATACAGCACAGTCTCATTGATGCTAGTACACCCACACACATGCCCATCAATACATCCATCCATCTCGTGAACACCGGAGGTGGAAGGAGAAGGGGGACTAGCAGGTGCACTAGACCAGAAGGCACCTTCAGTCATTCTTCACATCAAACAGGCATTAGATGGCGTTTGGTTCTGCACCTTTTGTCTGATGTGGCAATGAAATGAGTCTTATGGGATTAGTGGCCATTTTATGACATCATAACCTCACACAAGTAATTTGACCATTCAGTTGTTTGTTCGACCCCCACACACATGCCCAATTAATACATCCATCCTAGTAATACGATAATGCCAATACAGCAAGGTGTGTGCTGTGCTAGTCTGGCTAGCTAGACCATCCCCAACAAAGGCTGGAGGTGTGGAGAGGGAGGGACGGTCTAGAAAACATTGCCATTAGTTTCACACCTTGCCTGTGGTGTTGGACCAATCAAATGCTACTGTCAAACATCCGTGCTAATAGTATTCATGGCTTCTGATTGATCATCTTCTACCTCTTTCTGACTGTACTAGATCTTGTTAAGTGTCCAATCCATCTGGTGGCGTACTTACTAGCTCTGCTCTGAACACTTTGCGGTGGTCACAAGCAACCTGTGAGCTAATTGTTATGTTTGTTAATTAAACCACCCCTTCCTCTCTGCTCCCCGCTGTTTGTTAGAGATGGTCTAACTAAACGGCGACGTTGTTGAGCAATCACGTAGCATGCAAGGGGGATAATTCCAGTGAGATGTTTCAACCTTCAGGGTCTTCATCAGTCACAAATCCGAAGAGTACAGTTTTTTGTGACTGACAAAGACCCTCGAGGTACAAACGTCTCACTGCAATTTACCCACCTTGCATCGTGATTGGTCAACAACATCCCCATTTGGTTTAACACACAGTCAAACATGTGCAGTCACTGCAGATGGTACAGAGAGAGTTGCAGTAGGTCTGGCCTGACCAGGGGCAGCTTCTCTGAGCAGTGTGTAGTGTGATACATGTGAGAGTTGTGGACAGTCTTGTCACAACCCCAGCAACCTGAGCTCCCTCTCTGTGCATCACCACATGTGCAGTGTAATCAAACATGGTCCAGACATGGTCACATGACCAGACCACTCCCACTGGACACAATGGGCTAGAGGTGGTCTTAGAGTCTCACGTCTGATGCCTACCCTTTAGGGGCTTATGACTACCCTATTCCTGTAATTCCAGCCAGACTGCAAGTTGGCATAATGCATTACTCGGAACGCAACTTCACAAAGTGTGTTACTATAGTATAACTCACTCTTAAGCTCCTCCTCCACTTGGCAGCCATGTTTCTCCAGCACTTTACAGGCTTCCTCCACTACCTCTGCAGGTTTGGTTAACAGGACTTGAGTAAGATGGTCGTCCCACTCCCACCTCCCCTTCCTAGCCACTTCAGAACACTCTTCTGCTGTTAGGAGGTGTGCAGTGAAGAGCTCATTCAGTGCTGCAGGGTGGGAAAAGGTTTACAAATCACTTGACCACTCACTGCTTCATGCAGTGTGCTGTGTACACATTTTCACTACACAGTATACACTGGACAGTTGGACACATGTAAAGGGAACCAGAAAGTAACACCCCTCCTACCCCTACCCCTGCACTGGTATTCCCATACATCAAGTAAGCACCATTCCCACCATTACCCTAGCATATATAGTCCCTAACACATAGCCCTATTCTACACACATACAGTAGGTGCTGACATGCAGACCCTCCAGACTGAAACAGCAAGGGTTACGTAGTCTGACAGCAAATGATGCAACATATCAGTGATGTTGCATCACTCAAATACTCAGTGATAGGAGAGAGAAAGTGTGGACATTTTTGTGGTTGTCACACAACAGTGAAAAAGGCTATGCTGTTATTGTCACATTTCGTCATCACAGACACACAGCTTGCCACACAACAAGTGTAAGCCTATCTACGTACTGTGACATAACAATGGCTGCCACAGTGACAATGACACTGGTAAAGGAAGTGGTGAACATGCAAATAAGTTTAAACAGTGCCTTCTGGAGGACAACTACGTGCATTACTGTGAAAATACTGTACTATAAAAAAGACTACCTCTCAACTACAACTTCTTTGCTTCCCTGTTTTCACCATGAACCAGAGCAAGGAACCAGAAAGTAACACCCCTCCTACCACTACCCCACAACACACACTCTGTCGGAATAGGTGTGATCAGTATAGGCAATGGCAGCACCAAACAATGGAACAACTAGCCTTACCAAATGGCAAGAACCTACGGAGATAAAGCACTCTGTGGATAATGATGAATCAAGCACTCAAAATTCCTTTAATCCTCCCACGCAAGTCAATCTATACTGCTATAGTGTACAATGAAACATGAACATGAAGCATTCGTTTTCATGTCCCAACTTTGTGAGACTCAGCATAATCAGAAGCTATACACTCCGTCAGACCGGGTATAGTCATTGGATTCACCAATGTCAGAAGCTTTGACTGTCCCATCATCATGATAACTACCAGAATCCTATTTTGGAAGCCCCATCGTAGAAATGCTATCGTGAGAACGCCGTCGATGGAGCACCATAGCAGTGTGTGCACATTTTCACTACCTACTACACTTATGGTATACAGCACAGTCTCATTGATGCTAGTACACCCACACACATGCCCATCAATACATCCATCCATCCCGTGAACACCGGAGGTGGAAGGAGAAGGGGGACTAGCAGGTGCACTAGACCAGAAGAAGGCACCTTCAGTCATTCTTCACATCAAACAGGCATTAGATGGCATTTGGTTCTGCACCTTTTGTCTGATGTGTCAATGAAATGAGTCTTATGGGATTAGTGGCCATTTTATGACATCATAACCTCACACAAATAATTTGACCATTCAGTTGTTTGTTCGACCCCCACACATGCCCAATTAATACATCCATCCTAGTAATACAATAATGCAAGTACAGCAAGGTGTGTGCTGTGCTAGTCTGGCTAGCTAGACCATCCCTAACAAAGGCTGGAGGCGTGGAGAGGGAGGGATGGTCTAGAAAACATTGCCATTAGTTTCACACCTTGCCTGTGGTATTAGACCAATCAGATGCTACTGTCAAAGATCTGTGCTAATAGTATTCATGGTTTCCGATTGATCATCTTCTACCTCTTTCTGACTTTACTAGATCTTGTTAAAGTGTCCAATCCATCTGGTGGTGTACTTACTAGCTCTGCTCTGAACACTTTGCTGTGGTCACAAGCAACCTGTGAACTAATTGTTATGTTTGTTAAACCACCCCTTCCTCTCTGCTCCCCGATGTTTGTTAGAGATGGTCTAACTAAACGGCGACGTTGTTGAGTAATCACGTAGCATGCAAGGGGGGTAAATTGCAGTGAGATGTTTCAACCTCGAGGGTCTTTGTCAGTCACAAAACTGAAGACTACAGTTTTTGTGACTGACAAAGACCTTCCAGGTAGAAACGTTTAACGCCGTAGCACAAGCCTCTACCACATCAGGGATGGTCTAGCTAGACAGACTAGATTTGTGTGAGTGTTGTAGCTCTGACAGCATCGTGTAGGATGAGAGGAGAGAACTGACCATATACACATGGATGAGGCCACCAACAATAGTCAAGGCTGGTATAGGGTGGACTGGCTCAACTGTTAGCTGAGCTGACCGTAAACACACAGGTGGGAAGGAGTGCATGAGCACTCTACCACAAAGGGATAAGCGTGCATTGGGATGAGAGCAGAAGTCTACCACCTATCGTACAGGTCTCTTCCAAGGTGTTTCCTGGTCGTCCTACAAATGCTTTAATAATTTGTGTCAATACCACCAAGGGGTGTGGTTTCCAGCTAAAAAAGGATGGTTTTCAGTTGAAATGCTCACTTGGGCCTATTTTAACACTTTAGGGGAGCATGCCCAATAGTGGGAATTTCTGTGGAACGAGTGTCACACATTTCGCAGATAGATTGCAATTTGCAAAGAGTTTCCCTGCAAACAGTATTATACTCAAGCCAGCCAGCCTACACTGTTCATTGTCAATGATAGTACTGGCATCTACCATTGCAGGTGTCAGTGAAGCAACAAGAAGGTAATCGACAATGATAAGGTGCCCAGTGTGGAGGAAACTGCTCGTAGTTCTTAGTGCCTCTAGGGCCACCAAACCTACTGTATTTTGTGTGTGCATGTGTGCGTGCTGTGTACAACTCACTCTTCAGCTTTTCCTCCACACGGCAGCCATGTTTCTCCAGCACTTGACAGGCTTCCTGCACTACCTCTGCAGGTTTGGTTGACAGGACTGGATAAAGATGGTCCTTCCACTTCCGCCTCTCCCTAGCCACCTGGGAGCACTCTTCTGCTGTTAGGAGGTGTCTAGTGAAGAGCTCATTCAGTACTGCAGGGTGGGAATAGGTTTACAAATCACTTGACCACTCACTGCTTCATGCAGTGTGCTGCGTACACATTATCACTACACAGTATACACTCAACAGTTGGACACATGTAAAAGGAACCAAAAAGTAAGACCCCTCCTACCCCTACCCCTGCACTGGTATTCCCATACATCAAGTAAGCACCATTCCCACCATTACCCTACCATAGTCACTAGCACATAGCCCTATTCTACACACATACAGTAGGCAGATGGTGAACCGTGGGTATTCTCACATAGACAGCTGTTTACAGAACATGTAAAATGAGCAAACATGGCTGACCATGTGGCAGTAGGGCTGGGATAGTCAATGGTGGCACAAACACAAGCTGCCCAGTCAACTAGCTTGCCACACTCCACAGACCCCACCTTTATCCACAGCACACATCTCCTATACTGCTATAGTGCACACACACAGATTCACCTACAATGACTTGTGAATATTTGAAGCAATAAATCACATGTACAAAGACAAACACACATGCACGCACAAACACACACACACACAGGACACACACACACACACACACACACACACACACACACACACACACACACACACACACACACACACACACACACACACACACACACACACACACACACACACACACACACACACACACACACACACACACACACACACACACACACACACACACACATACACACACACACATACACTCACTGGACACACTGGAAATATGCAAAGGCAGATTATATGCAAGTACAAACGAATTATTTACATATCTCAACGTTGGATATTTGTTGCTCGTAACGAACTAACACTCGAGTAGTATTCTCTCCATGGAAACATCATTGAATATGGTGGTCAGTTGTGAAGTGAACACCGGGAGTGGAAGGAGAAGGGGGACTAGCAGGTGCACTAGACCAGAAGAAGGCACTTTCAGTCATTTTTTTACATCAAACAGGCATTACATGGCCTCCTACCCCTACCCCACAACACAAACTCTGTTGGAATAGGTGTGATCAGTATAGGCAATGGCAGCACCAAACAATGGAACAACTAGCCTTACCAAATGGCAAGAACCTACGAAGATAAAGCATTCTGTGGATAATGATGAATAAAGCACTCAAAATTCCTTTAATCCTCCCACGCAAGTCAATCTATACTGCTTCGTATAGTGTACAATGAAACATCAACATGAAGCATTTTCATGTCCCAACTTTGTGAGACTCAGCATAATCAGAAGCTATGTATACACTCCGTCAGACCGGGTATAGTCATTGGATTCACCAATGTCAGAAGCTTTGACTGTCCCATCATCATGATAACTACCAGAATCCTATTTTGGAAGCCTCATCGTAGAAATGCTATCGTGAGAACGCCGTCGATGGAGCACCATAGCAGTGTGTGCACATTTTCACTACCTACTACACTTATGGTATACAGCACAGTCTCATTGATGCTAGTACACCCACACACATGCCCATCAATACATCTATCCATCCCGTGAACACCGGAGGTGGAAGGAGAAGGGGGACTAGCAGGTGCACTAGACCAGAAGAAGGCACCTTCAGTCATTCTTCACATCAAACAGGCATTAGATGGCATTTGGTTCTGCACCTTTTGTCTGATGTGTCAATGAACTGAGTCTTATGGGATTAGTGGCCATTTTATGACATCATAACCTCACACAAATAATTTCACCATTCAGTTGTTTGTTCGACCCACACACACATGCCCAATTAATACATCCATCCTAGTAATACAATAATGCCAATACAGCAAGGTGTGTGCTGTGCTAGTCTGGCTAGCTAGACCATCCCTAACACAGGCTGGAGGCGTGGAGAGGGAGGGATGGTCTAGAAAACATTGCCATTAGTTTCACACCTTGCCTGTGGTATTAGACCAATCAGATGCTACTGTCAAAGATCTGTGCTTATAATATTCATGGCTTCTGATTGATCATCTTCTACCTCTTTCTGACTTTACTAGACCTTGTTAAAGTGTCCAATCCATCTGGTGGCGTACTTACTAGCTCTGCTCTGAACACTTTGCGGTGGTCACAAGCAACCTGTGAGCTAATTGTTATGTTTGTTAAACCACCCCTTCCTCTCTGCTCCCCGGTGATTTTTAGAGATGGTCTAACAAAACGGGATGTTGTTGAGCAATCACGTAGCATGCAAGGGGGGTAAATTGCAGTGAGATGTTTCAACCTCGAGGGTCTTTGTCAGTCACAAAACTGAAGACTACAGTTTTTGTGACTGACAAAGACCTTCCAGGTAGAAACGTTTAACGCCGTAGCACAAGCCTCTACCACATCAGGGATGGTCTAGCTAGACAGACTAGATTTGTGTGAGTGTTGTAGCTCTGACAGCATCGTGTAGGATGAGAGGAGGGAACTGACCATATACACATGGATGAGGCCACCAACAATAGTCAAGGCTGGTATAGGGTGGACTGGCTCAACTGTTAGCTGAGCTGACCGTAAACACACAGGTGGGAAGGAGTGCATGAGCACTCTACCACAAAGGGATAAGCGTGCATTGGGATGAGAGCAGAAGTCTACCACCTATCGTACAGGTCTCTTCCAAGGTGTTTCCTGGTCGTCCTACAAATGCTTTAATAATTTGTGTCAATACCACCAAGGGGTGTGGTTTCCAGCTAAAAAAGGATGGTTTTCAGTTGAAATGCTCACTTGGGCCTATTTTAACACTTTAGGGGGAGCATGCCCAATAGTGGGAATTTCTGTGGAACGAGTGTCACACATTTCGCAGGTAGATTGCAATTTGCAAAGAGTTTCCCTGCAAACAGTATTATACTCAAGCCAGCCAGCCTACACTGTTCATTGTCAATGATAGTACTGGCATCTACCATTGCAGCTGTCAGTGAAGCAACAAGAAGGTAATCGACAATGATAAGGTGCCCAGTGTGGAGGAAACTGCTCGTAGTTCTTAGTGCCTCTATAGGGCCACCAAACCTACAGTATTTTGTGTGTGCATGTGTGCGTGCTGTGTACAACTCACTCTTCAGCTTTTCCTCCACACGGCAGCCATGTTTCTCCAGCACTTGACAGGCTTCCTGCACTACCTCTGCAGGTTTGGTTGACAGGACTGGATAAAGATGGTCCTTCCACTTCCGCCTCTCCCTAGCCACCTGGGAGCACTCTTCTGCTGTTAGGAGGTGTCTAGTGAAGAGCTCATTCAGTACTGCAGGGTGGGAACAGGTTTACAAATCACTTGACCACTCACTGCTTCATGCAGTGTGCTGCGTACACATTATCACTACACAGTATACACTCAACAGTTGGACACATGTAAAAGGAACCAAAAAGTAAGACCCCTCCTACCCCTACCCCTGCACTGGCATTTCCATACATCAAGTAAGCACCATTCCCACCATTACCCTACCATAGTCACTAGCACATAGCCCTATTCTACACACATACAGTAGGCAGATGGTGAACCGTGGGTATTCTCACATAGACAGCTGTTTACAGAACATGTAAAATGAGCAAACATGGCTGACCATGTGGCAGTAGGGCTGGGATAGTCAATGGTGGCACAAACACAAGCTGCCCAGTCAACTAGCTTGCCACACTCCACAGACCCCACCTTTATCCACAGCACACATCTCCTATACTGCTATAGTGCACACACACAGATTCACCTACAATGACTTGTGAATATTTGAAGCAATAAATCACATGTACAAAGACAAACACACATGCACGCACACACACACACACACACACACACACAGGACACACACACATACACACACACACACACACACACACACACACACACACACACACACACACACACACACACACACACACACACACACACACACACACACACACACACACACACACACACACACACACACACACACACTGGACACACTGGAAATATGCAAAGGCAGATTATATGCAAGTACAAACGAATTATTTACATATCTCAACGTTGGATATTTGTTGCTCGTAACGAACTAACACTCGAGTAGTATTCTCTCCATGGAAACATCATTGAATATGGTGGTCAGTTGTGAAGTGAACACCGGGAGTGGAAGGAGAAGGGGGACTAGCAGGTGCACTAGACCAGAAGAAGGCACCTTCAGTCATTTTTTTTACATCAAACAGGCATTACATGGCCTCCTTCCCCTACCCCACAACACAAACTCTGTTGGAATAGGTGTGATCAGTATAGGCAATGGCAGCACCAAACAATGGAACAACTAGCCTTACCAAATGGCAAGAACCTACGAAGATAAAGCATTCTGTGGATAATGATGAATCAAGCACTCAAAATTCCTTTAATCTGCCCACGCAAGTCAATCTATACTGCTATAGTGTACAATGAAACATGAACATGAAGCATTTTCATGTCCCAACTTTGTGAGACTCTGTAATCAGAAGCTACGTATACACTCCGTCAGACCGGGTATAGTTATTGGATTCACTAATGTCACAAGCTTTGACTGTCCCATCATCATGATAACTACCAGAATCCTATTTTGGAAGCCCCATCGTAGAAATGCTATCGAGAGAACGCCGTCGATGGAGCACCATAGCAGTGTGTGCACATTGTCACTACCTACTACACTTATGGTATACAGCACAGTCTCATTGATGCTAGTACACCCACACACATGCCCATCAATACATCCATCCATCCCGTGAACACCGGAGGTGGAAGGAGAAGGGGGACTAGCAGGTGCACTAGACCAGAAGAAGGCACTTTCAGTCATTCTTCACATCAAACAGGCATTAGATGGCATTTGTTTCTGCACCTTTTGTCTGATGTGTCAATGAACTGAGTCTTATGGGATTAGTGGCCATTTTATGACATCATAACCTCACACAAATAATTTGACCATTCAGTTGTTTGTTCGACCCCCACACACATGCCCAATTAATACATCCATCCTAGTAATACGATAATGCCAATACAGCAAGGTGTGTGCTGTGCTAGTCTGGCTAGCTAGACCATCCCCAACAAAGGCTGGAGGTGTGGAGAGGGAGGGACGGTCTAGAAAACATTGCCATTAGTTTCACACCTTGCCTGTGGTGTTGGACCAATCAGATGCTACTGTCACAGATCTGTGCTAATAGTATTCATGGCTTCTGATAGTATTCATAAGTACATACTGTACATAGGTACACATGTAGACACACACTGTAGCCACATTATATGCATCCAATTAACAATGAACCATAATGCCCCACACAGCATGGGTTAGATGAGGCCACCAACAACAGTCAAGGCTGGTATAGGGTGGACTGGCTCAGATGTTACACTGAGTTCACTGTTGAGAAGTCTGACTACATCACCAACCTCTCAACCGGTTTGCTTCCTCATTGTGTCCATATTTGTCCAGCAAGTTAGTAGTTCTGGCTACCACTTCTGGAGGTTTGGTGCACTGGATAAGGACAACTCTGTCAGGCAGGTACCCTCCTTCTCCTTTCATCCTCTTCACTTCATCCTCAGTCAC
Source organism: Aplysina aerophoba (assembly GCA_949841015.1). Taxonomy (NCBI): domain Eukaryota; kingdom Metazoa; phylum Porifera; class Demospongiae; order Verongiida; family Aplysinidae; genus Aplysina; species Aplysina aerophoba. The sequence continues at coordinate 8,273,405 of OX465035.1, read as the reverse complement.
CAACTTCTCCTGGTACAACTCCGACACCACTGTGTGGGATAGCAGCACTGATACACAGACTGGACACACAAAACATTGCTACACTATGCTAATACCAAAGGTCTACAATGTGTGTGGGTACACAGTCACTGCTGAAGGTACTGTGGTGAGAAAGTGCTTAGTGGAAGAAAACATACAAGTGTGTTAAACACCTAATCACATAATAAAACATGGCAGCATATACAACATGTATGGAGTGGGTCAAGTCCTAGAGTGCTGAGGAAGCCAGACAAAATTGCTGTGTACAAATCATGTCACCAATAAATCACATTTACAAAGACAAACACACACACATAGGTAAACACAGATGCACACAAACACACACCACACACACACACACACACACACACACACACACACACACACACACACACACACACACACACACACACACACACACACACACACACACACACACACACACACTGGAAATATGCATAGGCAAGGTACATGCAGGTACAAACGAATATAATTAGTCTCAACATTGGATATGTTGCTCCTAACGAACTAACACTCGAGTATTCACTCCATGGAAACATAATTGAATACGACGGTCAGATGCTATTGTCCAAGATCCATGCTAATAGTATTCATAAGTACATACTGTACGTACATACATACATTGACTACTCACTGCTTTATGCAGTGTGCTGTGTACACATTTTCACTACACAGTATACACTCAACAGTTGGACACATGTAAAAGGAACCAGAAAGTAAGACCCCTCCTACCCCTACCCTTGCACTGGTATTCCAATACATCAAGTAAGCACCATTCCCACCATTACCCTAGCATATATAGTCCCTAGCACATAGCCCTATTCTATACACATACAGTAGGTGCTGACATGCAGACCCTCCAGACTGAAACAGCAAGGGTTACGTAGTCTGACGGCGAATGATGCAACATATCAGTGATGTTGCATCACTCAAATACTCAGTGATAGGAGAGAGAAAGTGTGGACATTTTTGTGGTTGTCACACAACAGTGAAAAAGGCTATGCTGATATTGTCACATTTTGTCATCACAGACACACAGCTTGTCACACAACAAGTGTAAGCCTATCTAGGTACTGTGACATAACAATGGCTGCCACAGTGACAACAACACTGGTAAAGGAAGTGTTGAACATGCAAACAAGTGTAAACAGTGCCTTCTGGAGGACAACTACGTGCATTACTGTGAAAATACTGTTCTATAAAATGCCGACCTCTCAACTACAACTTCTTTACTTCCCTGTTTCCCACCATTACCCTACCATAGTCCCTAGCACATAGCCCTATTCTACACACATACAGTAGGCAGAAGGTCTACCGTGGGTATTCTAACATGGACAGCTGCTTACAGAACATGTAAACACTGGCAACATGGCTGACCATGTACTGTAACAGTGAGGTATGGGATACTCAATGGTCTCTTTTGGCACACACATGCAAATCACCAAACGTGGCTGACCATGTAAGTGGCAAGTACTACACTGTATCCACATGTGGGCACTCGCAGATACATGTGTGCACATGCATGGAAGTGATAATTAGGAGGAGTTGGGAGGAACGTTACACTTTGGAAAACTTGTTTAGTGCAAACAGCAGCAGTAGTAGCCCACGCATTATATCACGGAGAAGGAAACAAAGATAGTGAAGTAGTTGGAGAGATGAAATGAACGCATCATACCGTTGGTCGGAAATTTTGGCGGGGAATGCATTTTGGCGGGGAATTTATTTTGGCGGATTGGCGGTTTTGAGATCAATCCACCAATAATTCATCCGCCAAAAATTATAAGTATAGTATAATACTAATATGAGCAAAGTGTGCTACTATAGTATAACTCACTCTTCAGCTCCTTCACAGAGCAGCCATGTTTCTTCCAGCACTTGACAGGCTTCCTGCACTATCTCTGCAGGTTTGGTTGACAGGACTTGATGAAGATGGTCGTCCCACCACAGCCCCTTCTTAGCCACCTCAGAGAACTCTTCTGCTGTTAGGAGGTGTCTAGTGAAGAGCTCATTCAGTGCTGCAGGGTGGGAATAGGTTTACAAATCACTTGACCACTCACTGCTTCATGCAGTGTGCTGTGTACACGTTTTCACTACACGGTATACACTGGACAGTTGGACACATGTAAAAGGAACCAGAAAGTAAGACCCCTCCTACCCCTACCCCACAACACACACTCTGTCAGAATAGGTGTGATCAGTATAGGCAATGGCAGCACCAAACAATGGAACAACTAGCCTTACCAAATGTCAAGAACTTACGGAGATAAAGCAATCTATACTGCTATAGTGTACAATGACTTGTGTATAATTATGTATTTGAAGCAATACGATATCTCCCTACTACACACACACAACACGCACGCACATGCATAAGTACACAGATACATACTGTACATACGTACATACACATGTAGACACACACACTGGAACCACATTATATGCATCCAATTAACAATGAACCATAATGTCCCACACAACATGGGTTAGATGAGGCCACCAACAATAGTCAAGGTTGGTATAGGGTGGACAGGCTCAGCTGTTAGCTGAGCTGACCGTATACACACGGATGGGAAGGGGTGCATGAGCACTCTACCACAAAGGGATAAGTGTGCATTGGGATGAGAGCAGCGGTCTACCACCTAGACCAGAAAGTAAGACCCCTCCTACTCCAACCCCTGCACTGGTATTTCCATACATCAGGTAAACACCATTCCCATGGAAACATAATTGAATACGGCGGTCAGCTGTGAAGTGAACACCGGAAGTGGAAGGAGAAGGGGGACTAGCAGGTGCACTAGACCAGAAGAAGGCACTTTCAGTCATTTTTTACATCAAACAGGCATTAGATGGCGTTTGGTTCTGCACCTTTTGTCTGATGTGGCAATGAACTGAGTCTTATGGGATTAGTGGCCATTTTATGACATCATAACCTCACACAAATAATTTGACCATTCAGTTGTTTGTTCGACCCCCACACACGACCAATTAATACATCCATCCTAGTAATACGATAATGCCAATACAGCAAGGTGTGTGCTGTGCTAGTCTGGCTAGCTAGACCATCCCGAACACAGGCTGGAGGCATGGAGAGGGAGGGACGGTCTAGAAAACATTGCCATTAGTTTCACACCTTGCCTGTGGTATTGGACCAATCAGATGCTACTGTCAAACATCCGTGCTAATAGTATTCATGGCTTCTGATTGATCATCTTCTACCTCTTTCTGACTTTACTAGATCTTGTTAAAGTGTCCCATCCATCTGGTGGCGTACTTACTAGCTCTGCTATTCTGCTCTGAACACTTTGTGGTGGTCACTAGCAACCTGGGAACTAATTGTTATGTTTGTTAAACCACCCCTTCCTCTCTGCTCCCCGATGTTTGTTAGAGATGGTCTAACCAAACCGGGGTTGTTGTTGAGCAATCACGTAGCATGCAAGGGGGGTAAATTGCAGTGAGATGTTTCAACCTCGAGGGTCTTTGTCAGTCACAAAACTGAAGACTACAGTTTTTGTGACTGACAAAGACCTTCCAGGTAGAAACGTTTAACGCCGTAGCACAAGCCTCTACCACATCAGGGATGGTCTAGCTAGACAGACTAGATTTGTGTGAGTGTTGTAGCTCTGACAGCATCGTGTAGGATGAGAGGAGGGAACTGACCATATACACATGGATGAGGCCACCAACAATAGTCAAGGCTGGTATAGGGTGGACTGGCTCAACTGTTAGCTGAGCTGACCGTAAACACACAGGTGGGAAGGAGTGCATGAGCACTCTACCACAAAGGGATAAGCGTGCATTGGGATGAGAGCAGAAGTCTACCACCTATCGTACAGGTCTCTTCCAAGGTGTTTCCTGGTCGTCCTACAAATGCTTTAATAATTTGTGTCAATACCACCAAGGGGTGTGGTTTCCAGCTAAAAAAGGATGGTTTTCAGTTGAAATGCTCACTTGGGCCTATTTTAACACTTTAGGGGGAGCATGCCCAATAGTGGGAATTTCTGTGGAACGAGTGTCACACATTTCGCAGATAGATTGCAATTTGCAAAGAGTTTCCCTGCAAACAGTATTATACTCAAGCCAGCCAGCCTACACTGTTCATTGTCAATGATAGTACTGGCATCTACCATTGCAGGTGTCAGTGAAGCAACAAGAAGGTAATCGACAATGATAAGGTGCCCAGTGTGGAGGAAACTGCTCGTAGTTCTTAGTGCCTCTAGGGCCACCAAACCTACAGTATTTTGTGTGTGCATGTGTGCGTGCTGTGTACAACTCACTCTTCAGCTTTTCCTCCACACGGCAGCCATGTTTCTCCAGCACTTGACAGGCTTCCTGCACTACCTCTGCAGGTTTGGTTGACAGGACTGGATAAAGATGGTCCTTCCACTTCCGCCTCTCCCTAGCCACCTGGGAGCACTCTTCTGCTGTTAGGAGGTGTCTAGTGAAGAGCTCATTCAGTACTGCAGGGTGGGAACAGGTTTACAAATCACTTGACCACTCACTGCTTCATGCAGTGTGCTGCGTACACATTATCACTACACAGTATACACTCAACAGTTGGACACATGTAAAAGGAACCAAAAAGTAAGACCCCTCCTACCCCTACCCCTGCACTGGCATTTCCATACATCAAGTAAGCACCATTCCCACCATTACCCTACCATAGTCACTAGCACATAGCCCTATTCTACACACATACAGTAGGCAGAAGGTGAACCGTGGGTATTCTCACATAGACAGCTGTTTACAGAACATGTAAAATGAGCAAACATGGCTGACCATGTGGCAGTAGGGCTGGGATAGTCAATGGTGGCACAAACACAAGCTGCCCAGTCAACTAGCTTGCCACACTCCACAGACCCCACCTTTATCCACAGCACACATCTCCTATACTGCTATAGTGCACACACACAGATTCACCTACAATGACTTGTGAATATTAGAAGCAATAAATCACATGTACAAAGACAAACACACACGCACGCACACACACACACACACACACACACAGGACACACACACATACACACACACACACACACACACACACACACACACACACACACACACACACACACACACACACACACACACACACACACTGGAAATATGCAAAGGCAGATTATATGCAAGTACAAACGAATTATTTACATATCTCAACGTTGGATATTTGTTGCTCGTAACGAACTAACACTCGAGTAGTATTCTCTCCATGGAAAAATAATTGAATTCGGCAGTCAGTTTTGAAGTGAACACCGGAAGTGGAAGGAGAAGGGGGACTAGCAGGTGCACTAGACCAGAAGAAGGCACTTTCAGTCATTTTTTACATCAAACAGGCATTACATGGCCTCCTACCCCTACCCCACAACACAAACTCTGTTGGAATAGGTGTGATCAGTATAGGCAATGGCAGCACCAAACAATGGAACAACTAGCCTTACCAAATGGCAAGAACCTACGAAGATAAAGCACTCGGTGGATAATGATGAATAAAGCACTCAAAATTCCTTTAATCTGCCCACGCAAGTCAATCTATACTGCTATAGTGTACAATGAAACATGAACATGAAGCATTTTCATGTCCCAACTTTGTGAGACTCAGCATAATCAGAAGCTACGTATACACTCTGTCAGACTGGATATAGTCATTGGATTCACCAATGTCAGAAGCTTTGACTGTCCCATCATCATGATAACTACCAGAATCTTATTTTGGAAGCCCCATCGTAGAAATGCTATCGTGAGAACGCCATCGATGGAGCACCATAGCAGTGTGTGCACATTTTCACTACCTACTACACTTATGGTATACAGCACAGTCTCATTGATGCTAGTACACCCACACACATGCCCATCAATACATCTATCCATCCCGTGAACACCGGAGGTGGAAGGAGAAGGGGGACTAGCAGGTGCACTAGACCAGAAGAAGGCACCTTCAGTCATTCTTCACATCAAACAGGCATTAGATGGCATTTGGTTCTGCACCTTTTGTCTGATGTGTCAATGAACTGAGTCTTATGGGATTAGTGGCCATTTTATGACATCATAACCTCACACAAATAACTTGACCATTCAGTTGTTTGTGTCGACCCCCACACACATGCCCAACTAATCAGATGCTACTGTCAAAGATCCGTGCTAATAGTATTTATAAGTACACAGATACACACTGTACATACGTACATACACATTGTTGATATATAGGTGATAATTGCTGTGTGTGTTTGTGATTACGAAAGAATCTGAGCTTCATCACAGCATAGGGAGCCCGATAGACGGGGCTCACCCAGATCCGAAGACCGATAGAGATTATCTGGGCCGTTACTGTCCGTAGAATAGTGGCTGGACAGTTGGCACAGGGGACTTGGTTCCTGTTTGTCCAGCCACTTACGTAGGACAAACAGGAAGGCAACTCAACCAGCGATTGAGGGAGCACCGCCGGGCAGTGGAGTCGGGTGACTGTGCAAACTCGGCACTGGCAGAGCATGCCTGGGGCTGCCATCACCCTGTCGACTGGGACCACGTAAGAGTCCTGGATGGCCACCCCCACCTGTACCAGAGACTGACCTTGGAGTCTGTGCACATTAGGTCACAGTCCAACCCAGTGAACAGGGACCTTGGGACCATGCCCCAGGTCTATAACCCCTTGTTCAACTAGCATCCCAACTTCACTTTACAACTGATTGATTACCCACCCTGTACTATCCCATTTCGCCATCCCCCCTACCACTCACATAATTCTTTTTTAGTATTAATTAAATTCGTGATTTTTAATTCCTTTTTAGCATTAATTAGATTCCTATTTTTTAATTAAATTCACAGTCATTACCTCCTGTCACTTTCATCCCCTTTAGTCCGCCTTTTTTCTTGGCACCCTAATGTATTTAAGCAAGCATCTCACCTGCTTTCCTGTATGAGCCACTGATGATGACAGCTGCATAGCTGTCGAAACGTTTGGCAATTATATTTTTTACCCTTGATCCTGGCTATTGAAGTTTCCTTGCTACCTTCATGTAGACACACACTGTAGCCACATGCATCCAATTAACAATGAACCATAATGCCCCACACAGCATGGGTTAGATGAGGCCACCAACAATAGTCAAGGCTGGTATAGGGTGGACTGGCTCAGCTGTTGGAGTTGGTCAAGTCCTAGAGTGCTGAGGAAGCCAGACAAAATTGCTGTGTACAAATCATGTCACCAATAAATCACATTTACAAAGACAAACACACACACATAGGTAAACACAGATGCACACAAACACACACCACACACACACACACACACACACACACACACACACACACACAAACACACACACTAACACACACACACACACACACACACACACACACACACACACACACACACACACACACACACACACACACACACACACACACACACACACACACACACACACACACACACACACACACACACACACACACACAACACACACACACACACACGCACACTGGAAATATGCATAGGCAAGGTACATGCAGGTACAAATGAATAATTAATCTCAACATTGGATATTTGTTGCTCCTAACGAACTAACACTCGAGTATTCACTCCATGGAAACATAATTGAATACGGTGGTCAGATGCTATTGTCCAAGATCCGTGCTAATAGTATTCATAAGTACATACTGTACATACGTACATTGACTACTCACTGCTTTATGCAGTGTGCTGTGTACACATTTTCACTACACAGTATACACTCAACAGTTGGACACATGTAAAATGAACTAGAAAGTAAGACCCCTCCTATCCTTACCCCTGCACTGGTATTTCCATACATCAAGTAAGCACCATTCCCACCATTACCCTACCATAGTCCCTAACACATAGCCCTATTCTACACACATACAGTAGGTGCTGACATGCAGACCCTCCAGACTGAAACAGCAAGGGTTACGTAGTCTGACGGTGAATGATGCAACATATCAGTGATGTTGCATCACTCAAATACTCAGTGATAGGAGAGAGAAAGTGTGGACATTTTTGTGGTTGTCACACAACAGTGAAAAAGGCTATGCTGTTATTGTCACATTTTGTCATCACAGACACACAGCTTGTCACACAACAAGTGTAAGCCTATCTACGTACTGTGACATAACAATGGCTGCCACAGTGACAACAACACTGGTAAAGGAAGTGTTGAACATGCAAATAAGTGTAAACAGTGGCTTCTGGAGGACAACTACGCGCATTACTGTGAAAATACTGTTCTATAAAATGCCGACCTCTCAACTACAACTTCTTTACTTCCCTGTTTCCCACCATTACCCTACCATAGTCCCTAGCACATAGCCCTATTCTACACACATACAGTAGGCAGATGGTCTACCGTGGGTATTCTCACATGGACAGCTGTTTACAGAACATGTAAACACTGGCAACATGGCCGACCATGTGCTGTAACCGTGAGGTATGGGATACTCAATGGTCTCTGTTGGCACAAACACATGCAAATCAGCAAACGTGGCTGACCATGTACGGTACGCGCCATAAAAAAGGTAACGCTAAACGGTAACCGGTATCTGCACCAGAGTTAACGGTTAACCGTTAACAGTTGGCTAACCGTTAACAGTTAACAGTTAACAAGTAACAGTTAACTGTTAACGCTGTTACGTAATAGTGCGAATACGTGCGAAGTTCCGGAAGGTGCAAGATATCCAGTTCGTTCAGTTGCAGTTGCAGTCGCTCGGGTCTTTGCGCTCTCGCAGGTAGTGCAGGCTTTTGTAGATGGCAGAGAAGGTGCTTATCAGGTACGAGGGCAACGGATCGTCAAGATACGACGGGAAGGAGTATTTTGAGGCCCACTGAAGAATGGTGAGCAAGTAACAATCAAAACGAGTTGAGTTGAATAATGCGCTGTTTGCAATAAGCCCTCAGAACCATCGTCGTCGAAATCACAGGTAACACTTGAAGTATATACGTAGCTATGGCGCTTTTCACGAAGTAACGGTTAACGGTTAAACAGTTAGCCATTCTCGGTTAACTGTTAACCCGACAATGGTTAACGATTCGCTACCAGTTGTCGGTTAACGTTACGTTTTTTATGAACCGTACCGTAAGTGGCAAGTACTACACTGTATCCACATGTGGGCACTCGCTGATACACGTGTGCACATGCATGTAAGTGATAATTAGGAGTAGTTGGGAGGAACGTTACACTTTGGAAAACTTGTTTAGTGCAAACAGCAGCAGTAGTAGCCCACGCATTATATCACGGAGAAGGAAACAAAGATAGTGAAGTAGTTGGAGAGATGAAATGAACGCATCATACCGTTGGTCGGAAATTTTGGCGGGGAATGCATTTTGGCGGGGAATTTATTTTGGCGGATTGGCGGTTTTGAGATCAATCCACCAATAATTCATCCGCCAAAAATTATAAGTATAGTATAATACTAATATGAGCAAAGTGTGCTACTATAGTATAACTCACTCTTCAGCTCCTTCACAGAGCAGCCATGTTTCTTCCAGCACTTGACAGGCTTCCTGCACTATCTCTGCAGGTTTGGTTGACAGGACTTGATGAAGATGGTCGTCCCACCACAGCCCCTTCTTAGCCACCTCAGAGAACTCTTCTGCTGTTAGGAGGTGTCTAGTGAAGAGCTCATTCAGTGCTGCAGGGTGGGAATAGGTTTACAAATCACTTGTCCACTCACTGCTTCATGCAGTGTGCTGTGTTCACATTTTCACTACACAGTATACACTCAACAGTTGGACACATGTAAAAGGAACCAGAAAGTAACACCCCTCCTACCACTACCCCACCACACAAACTCTGTCGGAATAGGTGTGATCAGTATAGGCAATGGCAGCACCAAACAATGGAACAACTATAGCCTTACCAAATGGCAAGAACCTACGGAGATAAAGCACTCTGTGGATTATGATGAATAAAGCACTCAAAATTCTTTTAATCTGCCCACGCAAGTCAATCTATACTGCTATAGTGTACAATGACTTGTGTATAATTATGTATTTGAAGCAACACGATATCTCCCTACTACACACACACAACACGCATGCACATGCATAAGTACACAGATACATACTGTACATACGTACATACACATGTAGACACACACACTGTAGCCACATTATATGCATCCAATTAACAATGAACCATAATGCCCCACACAGCATGGGTTAGATGAGGCCACCAACAATAGTCAAGGCTGGCATAGGGTGGACTGGCTCAGCTGCTACACTGAGTTCACCGTTGAGTAGTCTGACTACATCACCAACCTCTCAACCGCCTTGCTTCCTCATTGTGTCCATATTTATCCAGCACGTTAGTAGTTTTGGTTACCACTTCTGGAGGTTTGGTGCACTGGACAACGACAACTCCGGCAAACAGGGACCCTCCTTCTCCTTTCATCTTCTTCACTTCATCCTCAGTCACCAACTTCTCCTGGTACAACTCTGACAGCACTGTGTGGGATAGAAGCACTGATACACAGACTGGTCACACAAAACATTGCTACACTATGCTAATACCAAGGCTCTACAATGTGTGTGGGTACACAGTCACTGCTGAAGGTACTGTGGTAATAAAGTGCTGAGTGGAAGAAAATATACAAGCGTGTTAAACACCTAATCACATAAAATAAAACATGGCGGCATATACAACATGTATGGAGTTTGTCAAGTCTTCGAGTGCTGAGGAAGCCAGACAAAATTGCTGTGTACAAATCATGTCACCGTACCTAGTCCCCATTGCAACCATACTCACAGGTACGTATCTGCTTATGGACAACTAATGTCAGTGACATTATCATGTATCATTGTCATAATGTCAGTGTGACCAACCTCTGTCTCATTTTGACCACATACAGTGCACAGTCAGTGAATGGAGGGTAAGATCAGAAGTGTGGAGAAGTGTGTCTACACACGCTGACCCCTCCTACCCCTACCCCTGCACTGGTATTCCCAGACATCGAGTAAGCACCATTCCCACCATTACCCTAGCATAGCCACTGGCACATAGCCCTATTCTACACACATACAGTAGGCAGAAGGTCTACCGTGGGTATTCTCACATGGACAGCTGTTGCAAGAACATGTAACCACTGGCAACATGGCTGACGATGTACTGTAACAGGTATGGGATATTCAGTGGTCTCTTTTGGCAAACACATGCAAATCAGAAAACATGGCTGACCATGTGGCAGTAGGGCTGGGATAGTCAATGGTGGCACAAACACAAGCTACTCAGTCAACTAGCTTGCCACACTCCACAGACCCCACCTTTATCCACAGCACACATCTCCTACACTGCTATAGTGCAGACACACAGAGTCACCTACAATGACTTGTGAATATGTGAAGCAATAAATCACATGTATAAAGTCAAACACACACACACACACACACACACATACACACACACACACACACACACACACACACACACACACACACACACACACACACACACACACACACACGTTAGATGGCATTTGGTTCTGCACCTTTTGTCTGATGTGTCAATGAACTGAGTCTTATGGGATTAGTGGCCATTTTATGACAACATAACCTCACACAAATAACTTGACCATTCAGTTGTTTGTTCGACCCCCCCACACATGCCCAATTAATACCTCCATCCTAGTAATACGATAATGCCAATACAGCTAGGTGTGTGCTGTGCTAGTCTGGCTAGCTAGACCATCCCTAACAAAGGCTGGAGGTGTGGAGAGGGAGGTTGGTCTAGAAAACATTGCCATTAGTTTCACACCTTGCCTGTGGTATTGGACCAATCAGATGCTACTGTCAAAGATTCGTGCTAATAGTATTCATGGCTTCTGATTGATCATCTTCCACCTCTTTCTGACTTTACTAGATCTTGTTAAAGTGTCCAATCCATCTGGTGGCGTACTTACTAGCTCTGCTCTGAACACTTTGTGGTGGTCACAAGCAACCTGGGAACTAATCATTATGTTGGTTAAACCACCCCTTCCTCTCTGCTCCATGGTGTTTTTGTAAGAGACGGTCTAACCAAACGGGGACGTGCTACTATAGTATAACTCACTTTTCAGCTCCTTTATCACATAGCAGCCATGTTTCTCCATCACTTGACAGGCTTCCTGCACTACCTCTGCAGGTTTGGTTAACACGACTTGATTAAGATGGTCCTCCCACCGCCACCCCTTCCTAGCCACCTCAGAGCACTCTTCTGCTGTTAGGAGGTGTCTAGTGAAGAGCTCATTCAGTGCTGCAGGGTGGGAATAGGTTTACAAATCACTTGACCACTCACTGCTTCATGCAGTGTGCTGTGTACACATTTCACTACACAGTATACACTCAACAGTTGGACACATGTAAAGGAACCAGAAAGTAAGACCCCTCCTACCCCTACCCCACAACACAAACTCTGTCGGAATAGGTGTGATCAGTATAGGCAATGGCAGCACCAAACAATGGAGCAACTATAGCCTTACCAAATGGCAAGAACCTGCGGAGATAAAGCACTCTGTGGATTATGATGAATAAAGCACTCAAAATTCTTTTAATCTGCCCACGCAAGTCAATCTATACTGCTATAGTGTACAATGACTTGTGTATAATTATGTATTTGAAGCAATACGATATCTCCCTACTACGCACACAACACGCACACACATGCATAAGTACACAGATACATACTGTACATACGTACATACACATGTAGACACACACACTGGAGCCACGTTATATGCATCCAATTAACAATGAACCATAATGCCCCACACAGCATGGGTTAGAAGAGGCCACCAACAATAGTCAAGGCTGGTATAGGGTGGACTGGCTCTGCTATTAGCTGAGCTGACCGTATACACACAGATGGGAAGGAGTGCACGAGCACTCTACCACAAAGGGATAAGTGTGCATTGGGATCAGAGCAGCGGTCCACCTAGACCAGAAAGTAAGACCCCTCCTATCCCAACCCCTGCACTGGTATTTCCATACATCAGGTAAACACCATTCCCATGGAAACATAATTGAATACGACGGTCAGATGCTGTGAAGTGAACATCGGAAGTGGAAAGAGAAGGGGGACTAGCAGGTGCACTAGACCAGAAGAAGGCACCTTCAGTCATTCTTCGCATCAAACAGGCATTAGATGGCCTCCTACCACTACCCCACAACACAAACTCTGTCAGAATAGGTGTGATCAGTATAGGCAATGGCAGCACCAAACAATGGAACAACTAGCCTTACCAAATGGCAAGAACCTACGAAGATAAAGCACTCTGTGGATTATGACCAATAAAGCACTCAAAATTTCTTTAATCTGCCCACGCAAGTCAATCTATACTGCTATAGTGTACAATGAAACATGAACATGAAGCATTTTCATGTCCCAACTTTGTGAGACTCAGCATAATCAGAAGCTACGTATACACTCCGTCAGACCGGGTATAGTTATTGGATTCACTAATGTCAGAAGCTTTGACTGTCCCATCATCATGATAACTACCAGAAGCCTATTTTGGAAGCCCCATCGTAGAAATGCTATCGTGAGAATGCCGTCGATGGAGCACCATAGCAGTGTGTGCACATTTTCACTACCTACTACACTTATGGTATACAGCACAGTCTCATTGATGCTAGTACACCCACACACATGCCCATCAATACATCCATCCATCCAGTGAACACCAGAGGTGGAAGGAGAAGGGGGACTAGCAGGTGCACTAGACCAGAAGAAGGCACTTTCAGTCATTCTTCACATCAAACAGGCATTAGATGGCATTTGGTTCTGTACCTTTTGTCTGATGTGTCAACGAACTGAGTCTTATGGGATTAGTGGCCATTTTATGACATCGTAACCTCACACAAATAATTTGACCATTCAGTTGTTTGTTCGACCCCCACACACATGCTCAATCAATGCATCCATCCTAGTAGTACGATAATGCCAATACAGCAAGGTGTTTGCTGTGCTAGTCTGGCTAGCTAGACCATCCCTAACAAAGGCTGGAGGCGTGGAGAGGGAGGGATGGTCTAGAAAACATTGCCATTAGTTTCACACCTTGCCTGTGGTATTGGACCAATCAGATGCTACTGTCAAAGATCCGTGCTAATAGTATTCATGGCTTCTGATTGATCATCTTCTACCTCTTTCTGACTTTACTAGACCTTGTTAAAGTGTCCAATCCATCTGGTGGCGTACTTACTAGCTCTGCTCTGAACACTTTGTGGTGGTCACAAGCAACCTGGGAACTAATCATTATGTTTGTTAAACCACCCCTTCCTCTCTGCTCCATGGTGTTTTTGTAAGAGATGGGGTCTAACCAAACAGGGATGTTGTTGAGCAATCATGTAGCATGCAAGGGGAGTAAATTGCAGTGAGATGTTTCGACATCGAGGGTCTTTGTCAGTCACAAAAATGAAGAGTAAAGGTTTTTCTCCAATTTACTTTACAACTACGTGATTGCTCAACAACATCCCCATTTGCATGAAGCAGTGTGCTGTGTTCACATTTTCACTACACAGTATCACTGGACAGTTGGACACATGTAAAAGGAACCAGAAAGTAAGAACCCTCCTACCACTACCCCACAACACAAACTCTGTCGGAATAGGTGCGATCAGTATAGGCAATGGCAGGGTGGGAATAAGTTTACAAATCACTTGACCACTCACTGCTTCAAGCAGTGTGCTGTGTACACATTTTCACTACACAGTATACACTCAACAGTTGGACACATGTAAATAGAACTAGAATGTAAGACCCCTCCTACCACTACCCCTGCACTGGTATTCCCATACATCAAGTAAGCACCATTCCCACCATTACCCTAGCATAGTCCCTAGCACATAGCCCTATTCTACACACATCTTCTAGGCAGAAGGTCTACCGTGGGTATTCTCACATGGACAACTGTTTACAGAACATGTCAACACTGGCAACATGGCTGACCATGTACTGTAACAGTGAGGTATGGGATACTCAATGGTCTCTTTTGGCACACACACATGCAAATCAGCAAACGTGGCTGACCATGTAAGTGGCAAGTACTACACTGTATCCACATGTGGGCACTCGCTGATACACGTGTGCACATGCATGTAAGTGATAATTAGGAGTAGTTGGGAGGAACGTTACACTTAGGACAACTTGTTTAGTGCAAACAGCAGCAGTAGTCGCCCACGCATTATACGTACATTATATCGTATGGCGATTCTGAAGCATAGAGAGTGCGTGAAGGCTCTATTCGCCAGTCAGGGCAAGTAGCAGGTGACGCCATTTGCATTCCTCACTAAACGCCTACGTAGGTGGATGTCACCCTACAAGCCAAATCTGCGCATGCGCAGTAGATTCTGGCGCCAATTTCAAATGTTGCATTTGCAATCCACGATGGAACAGCAGAAAACTCGGAGGCTCTCACTCTCGCTCAAGTGCCCGTTATCTGAACGCTTTCAGGTTGTTGCAGGAGAAGAAAAAGAGAGGAAAGAAGTCGAAGAATCCCTACATAACACGCGGTGCTGGGCAGTTAGGACGTTTGAGCAATGGAGGGATTTCTACAATTCCAAACAATCAAGAACGAATCTGAGTGCCCATGCGATATTTTGATGACAGAGGATGAAGAAGTGCTGTGTCACTGGCTGTGCATTTTCGTAATGGAAGTGAGAAAATAGAGTGGAGACCCATACACACCACGAAGCATAGTGCAGCTGATGTCAGGTCTAAATTGTAAGATGTCATCGGATGGATCTGGTGTTAATAACATACCAATATAACTGCTTCTCATCCACTCATCTCATCACTTACCATATTTGTGCTGTTTTTGCATTTAATGTTATAGTAGTTATCTAGCTAGCTAGTTTTGTTCATGATGTCCATTTTAACCTGAACAATTATGTCATCTCATTCAAGTTTGCTTTTGATGTCAATTTTTTAACCCATCAATTACTGTGTGCTGAATAGTGACATGTCACGTATGATATGATAATGAACCTCCTTTTGGGGTTGTTATGGCATATAACATACTTTTTAGCCCTATCCTTTACTACAGGATTGTGCAATCGCCATACGATATATGCATCCAATTAACAATGAACCATAATGTCCCACACAGCATGGGTTAGATGAGGCCACCAACAATAGTCAAGGCTGGTATAGGGTGGACTGGCTCAGCTGTTACACTGAGTTCACTGTTGAGTAGTCTGACTACATCACCAACCTCTCAACTGGTTTGCTTCCTTATTGTGTCCATATTTGTCCAGCATGTTAACAGTTCTGGTTACCACTTCTGGAGGTTTGGTGCATTGGACAAGGACAACTCTGTCAGACAGGTACCCTCCTTCTCCTTTCATCTTCTTCACTTCATCCTCAGTCACCAACTTCTCCTGGTACAACTCCGACAGCACTGTGTGGGATAGCAGCACTGATACACAGACTGGACGCACAAAACATTGCTACACTATGTTAATACCAAAGGTCTACAATGTGTGTGGGTACACAGTCACTGCTGAAGGTACTGTGGTGAGAAAGTGCTGAGTGGAAGAAAACATACAAGCGTGTTAAACACCTAATCACATAATAAAACATGGCAGCATATACAACATGTATGGAGTGGGTCAAATCTAGACTGCTGAGGAAGCCAGACAAAATTGCTGTGTACAAATCATGTCACCATACCTAGTCCCCATTGCAACCATACTCA
The DNA here is from genome assembly GCA_949841015.1 of Aplysina aerophoba. NCBI lineage: Eukaryota > Metazoa > Porifera > Demospongiae > Verongiida > Aplysinidae > Aplysina > Aplysina aerophoba. The sequence continues at coordinate 8,256,689 of OX465035.1, read as the reverse complement.
CAGGTATCTGCTTATGGACAACTAATGTCAGTGACATTATCATGTATCGTTGTCATAATGTCAGTGTCAGTGTGACCAAGACCCCTCCTACCCCTACCCCTGCACTGGTATTCCCATACATCAAGTAAGCACCATTCCCACCATTACCCTACCATAGTCCCTAGCACATAGCCCTATTCTACACACATACAGTAGGCAGAAGGTCTACCGTGGGTATTCTCACTTAGTCAGCTGTTTAAAGAACATTTAAAAGGAGCTAACATGGCTGACCATGTGGCAGTAGGGACGAGATTAGTCTGGCTAGCTAGACCGTCCCATCTAATCGCCGGAGCGCTTAGGGCTGGGAGGGACGGTCTAGCGGCAGTAACGATTAGTTCACACCTATTCGACCAATCAGATGCTACTGGCAGGAATTCCTGCTAATAGTATTCATAGTCTGTGGAAGCTCAGTCACGGTGTGTCCTTCAATGGCAATGGATTTCTTTCTGGCTGGAGATGGGAGCCATCGGTCACGGTGGGCTCAAGAGATCACTTGCTCGTTTCGAGCTTGAAAGAACGCGTGAGCAGGAGAAACCTATCTCGTAAAGTGCGCGTCCTGGCGTCGACATCCTAAGTCGCTTCTGAACTATCAACACAGTAAGGTAGCACATGCGACACAGGCTTCCTTCTCCTGCGATGCTCAGCTGTGTAGCTGTCACAACTGCTTCTCCCGCTATCGTCAGCCTCCCAGTCTTCATCTGTCTGTAATTATCTTTGAGCGATTTGCAGCAGCAAATGCAAAAGCGCTTATATTTCTCTACCTCGTCCATGGTCCGCCCCAACTTCGCAGGAGTACCTACTGTAGCAATCGACGCTACAGTACTCCTGCGTAGTTGTCTGACCATAAATATATTTGCATGCACGAGGTGTGAGTTTGATAATGTGAAGGTGTGAACATAGATATTCTAGTATAGAATATCGATTAGTTCACACCATAGATATTCTAGTATAGAATATCGATTAGTTTCACACCATAGATATTCTAGTATAGAATATCTATGGTGTGAACTAATCATTACTGCCGCTAGACCGTCCCTTCCCTTTCGCGCCCTGGGCGTTTAAGTGGGACGGTCTAGCTTGCCAGACTAGGCCGGGATAGTCAATGGTGGCACAAACACAAGCTGCCCAGTCAACTAGCTTGCCACACTCCATGGAAAAAATTGAATACGGTAGTCAGCTGTGAAGTCAACACTGGAAGTGGAAGGGGGACTAGCAGGTGCACTAGACCAGAAGAAGGCACTTTCAGTCATTTTCTACATCAAACAGGCATTAGATGGCCTCCTACCACTACCCCACAACACAAACTATGTTGGAATAGGTGTGATCAGTATAGGCAATGGCAGCACCAAACAAATGGAACAACTAGCCTTACCAAATGGCAAGAACCTACAGAGATAAAGCACTCTGTGGATTATGACCAATAAAGCACTCAAAATTTCTTTAATCTGCCCACGCAAGTCAATCTATACTGCTATAGTGTACAATGAAACATGAACATGAAGTATTTTCATGTCCCAACTTTGTGAGACTCAGCATAATCAGAAGCTACGTATACACTCCGTCAGACCGGGTATAGTTATTGGATTCACCAATGTCAGAAGCTTTGACTGTCCCATCATCATGATAACTACCAGAATCCTATTTTGGAAGCCCCATCGTAGAAATGCTATCATGAGAATGCCGTCGGTGGAGCACCATAGCAGTGTGTGCACATTTTCACTACCTACTACACTTATGGTATACAGCACAGTCTCATTGATGCTAGTACACCCACACACATGCCCATCAATACATCCATCCATCCAGTGAACACCGGAGGTGGAAGGAGAAGGGGGACTAGCAGGTGCACTAGACCAGAAGAAGGCACCTTCAGTCATTCTTCACATCAAACAGGCATTAGATGGCGTTTGGTTCTGCACCTTTTGTCTGATGTGTCAATGAACTGAGTCTTATGGGATTAGTGGCCATTTTATGACATCATAACCTCACACAAATAATTTGACCATTCAGTTGTTTGTTTTACCCCCACACACATGCCCAATTAATACATCTATCCTAGTAATACGATAATGCCAATACAGCTAGGTGTGTGCTGTGCTAGTCTGGCTAGCTAGACCATCCCTAACAAAGGCTGGAGGCCTGGAGAGGGAGGGATGGTCTAGAAAACATTGCCATTAGTTTCACACCTTGCCTGTGGTATTGGACCAATCAGATGCTACTGTCAAAGATCCGTGCTAATAGTATTCATAAGTACACAGATACACACTGTACATACGTACATACACATGTAGACACACACTGTAGCCACATGCATCCAATTAACAATGAACCATAATGCCCCACACAACATGGGTTAGATGAGGCCACCAACAATAGTCAAGGCTGGTATAGGGTGGACTGGCTCAGCTGTTACACTGAGTTCACTGTTGAGTAGTCTGACTACATCACCAACCTTTCAACAGGCTTGCTTGCCCATTGCATTTGTCCAGCACGTTAACAGTTCTGGCTACCACTTCTGGAGGTTTGGTGCACTGGACTAAGGCAACTCTGTGAGACAGGGACACTCCTTCTCCTTTCATCCTCTTCAGTTCATCCTCCGTCACCAACTTCTCCTGGTACAACTCTGACAGCACTGTGTGGGATAGCAGCACTGATACACAGACTGGACACACAAACCATTGCTACACTATGCTAATACCAAAGGTCTACAATGTGTGTGGGTACACAGTCACTGCTGAAGGTACTGTGGTGAGAAAGTGCTGAGTGGAAGAAAACATACAAGCGTGTTAAACACCTAATCACATAATAAAACATGGGGGCATCTACAACATGTATGGAGTGGGTCAAATCCTAGAGTGCTGAGGAAGCCAGACAAAATTGCTGTGTACAAATCATGTCACCATACCTAGTCCCCATTGCAACCACACTCACAGGTATCTGCTTATGGACAACTAATGTCAGTGACATTATCATGTATCATTGTCATAATGTCAGTGTCAGTGTGACCAACCTCTGTCTCATTTTGACCACATACAGTGCACAGTCAGTGAATGGAGGGTAAGATCAGAAGTGTGGAGAAGTGTGTCTACACAAGCTGATGCCTAAACATAGCTTACTTTTGATCCTCTCAGCAGTGATGTCATACCACCGGTCTTCCTTGTATTCCTCCAACACACCCAGGGTCTCCTGTACTGCACCTTTCACTACTATGACAACAGCAAGCTCATCCCACCAGTACCCGGCCTTCCCAACACTTCTGCACTCCTCTTCATTGAGGATGTGCTTGACACAGTGTAGAGTCCTCAGCACTGCACACACCAGTAATAAACAACACACAATTTAGCTACAACAGAACAAACAGACTTCCAACACAGCTACTCAGTCAGGTGTGGCCGACCCACCCTTTACTACCACTGGCTACACTAGTGACTATGATCTGCATCTGACGACACTGTCACTATGAGGCACTACGAGTCACTACGAGACTGCATCTGACTGGTAGAGAGGCTCTCAGTGATACTGAGAGAGAGCGGCTAGCCTTGACAGCAAGGAATGGAGGACTTGGCATCCCACACCCACTACAACTGCACTTCATCAGTTCACTGCCTGCTCATCACTGACAGCTCCCTAGTGGAGCTCATCCGCCAACAGAACACCAATTACCCTGTTGGTGCACGTCTGAAACAGGGACAGGTAAAGGGCACCATTCACATCAACACCGCAGTGATGCAACCACAGAGGAGATGGCACTGAAGCCCAAGCTGCCCAAGGACCAGCAATATGCCAAGGGGCAAGCCAACGAGAAGGGGCCTTGTCATGGCTGACTTCCATCCCTCCAGAGAAGTACCACTTCAGCCTCCATAAGCAGGCGTTCAGGGACGCTCTTGTCTCTAGACCGCCTTCTCACCAATTCAGTCAGCAGTTGTATCTGTGTGGACCGAGATCCTCTGCCATGTCCACCAAGTCCATCTGACCACCCCTGGACCTCACCCGACAGGAGGTCCACCTTTGATGTAGCCACACTTGTTCTAGCTACGCCGTTACCACACGGCACTACCGAATGAAGCGCGTGTATCTATATACGATGAAATATTGTCCCACCATCTAGGACTATGCGGAACACTAGCGACTGCGCCGAACTAGCTAACTCTAGATCTACTGCGATCAAGTGTATGAAAACAGCAACCATTCAACATCCCCAGCTGTAGGCAGCTCGAACTCACAGGGAAGGGCGTCGTCAAAAACAAGGACAGAAAACTGTTTGTCGTCCGGATTCGTGCAGGGACAGCCTCTAACTGAAGGTAGAACAGCCGCCATGTCGGTAAGTATGCTAACGGTCGCATTCCTGTTTCAAATTTAGATTTCAGACCTGTGCATTGCGACTAGTGCTCAGTCTCAATCTCAAGCTCCCCAGACTGTGCATATATCGTCTTAATCTCGATCTATCTGACCATGCATCCTGCGATCTCACAACACCGACCTCATGCATCACTGTCAGTCTGTCACTGATGGAGTTGACCTTCTCCCCATGCATGGATCTTCACATGTGCATGTACATCAACCATCCCTCCCACGGCATTCCTGTTACAAATTCACAGCTCATGAATAACTGAGCACCCTAGTGGTTTGCAGCCATTGGGTGACATTGTCAACATGCACTGGTGACGTCATTGTTGACAGACGCTCTTTTGTCTCCAGAGGACACCCCTCCACCACACAACTGTACACATCAGGATGGACCTGCATGAAGCGGACAGGAGGGAGGGTCACCAGTGGTGGTGAGAGGTGGACACACACAAGGGGGAAGCAGAAACGCTCCTTTAGCTCTGCTTACAGGACACTTCCATTCCAACACACACACTATTAGTGTAAGGGCTGAAACCACCTCACTGATCTCCCTGACTGGGATCCCCTCCCCCCTCCCTCCCCCTCCCCTCTCCCCTCTTACTCTCACTCTACCCTACCCCTCTCACCTCACAATCATCTCTCAGCTCATCAGAGAACTCCTCGTCATTTTCTGTCAGAGCCAACTTGAAGCTCCTGTCTCCTCCAACCATCAAGAACCAGGCAGGCTGCAGGAAGGGGAGGGAGGGGGAGAGGGAGCGAAGAAGGAGGGGGGAGAGAGGTGGGTTCCGAAGCCACTGTCTGTAGTTTCTACCACAAGTTGGAGTCAATTTCTCAATTGCTCCATATCCCACCCTTCCCACTGTCACAAGCCCCCTCTGACCTCTTGCTCTGTCCCTGCCCCACCCTGGTCCGCCCACTCTGCAGCTCTCATCACAAACTGCCGTCTGCTGAGTGTCGGTGAGGCCGACCACTTGCTCCAGGAGAAGGCAAACACCCCACTCAGCATGGCCAGGTGCACACACAACTGGTCCTCCACAGTGCGACTCTACAGGGGGAGGGCGGGGAGAGCAGGTGGGCGGGGCTTGGTGATGCAATACACCAGGTGAGGGAGTGGAGGGACGTGTGTACAGTCAACTCAGGACTGCTTGCAAAACTGCAGAAGTTGGCAATTCACTGATGAGTCATTTGGAGCAATGGAATTCAATGATTCCCATGTTAAGTGCACTTCCCTCCAATTTGTGGTGAATACAAACCACATGAAGGTGGCAAGTGACTCCATTGGTCCATGTGACTGGCATGTGACTTGACAAACGCTGGCAGTTTTACAATGGAGTTTAACAGGGTTGAACGTAGTTGGTAAGCATTCGTAAGGCCCACGCACCCTTGCCATGGTGGCACTGCGCATGTGCAGGCAAGGCGGTTTAGCGCATGCGCACCAGCCCAGCACGTCCGCGTGGGACAGGCGTTGGCGAGCTACGTAGAGCTGTCTGGCATATTTCGTTCTCTTGTTACAGTGGTTGGTTCTGTTTCGCGTTGGCGTGGTCACCTGTGATAGTTGTTAGGATGGCTTCGGGTGCTGGCCCCACGACCAGCTCGGTCCCGGTTTCGGGTACGGCGAGTCAAGGTAAGCGTTCAGTTATCATTCATCATGCAAGCCCTATCCACTGCGCAGTAGGGATTCGCTGGGTCCATGGGCTACCTTACCGCCAGCAGTCACGGGTCGAGGATCGGCCCCAGGTTCAGTAGGGTCTTCAGCGAGGAAGTGCAGAGGTCAGGGGTCAAAGGTTTCACTGCTGGCGCAGTTCCATTTAATATATATGCACCCCTGACTGCGGCATGAACCGAGGGGACAGCCCACACCCGCATTCTGATGAAGGTCCGGTTGGTCCTTCCTGTTTGTGATCAAAACATACCGTATACGCTTAAACGTTCACGGCGTTAAACTTTCGCGGATCGCGGATTTTAGCAATTTTCGCATTTTTATTTTCGCGGATGCAGGGTCTTAGTCTTTGAAACTTTCGCGGATGGCTGCTGATCCGCGAAAACCGCGAAAGTTTAACCCCGCAAAAGTTTAACCCCGTGAAAGTTAAAGCGTATATGGTAGTCAGCGGGTAGTGGGGGTCGGAGGAGGGATAGATGTAGAGTACATGCCTTCATACTTACAGAACCCAGTAATGGAGAAGGCGCAACCATTAAAGTAGCCATAAACGACTGTATGTAACAAATGGCAAAGATTAATACTGTAGGTATGTGTACAATAGCAATACATACACATATGTACATGTATGCAAACACACACATGTACACTGCCCTCCACACACATGTACAATAAATACCCACCACAAACATGTAAGTTGACACGCCCAACACCACACAAGGCAGAGCTGACCTTGTCAGGTAAGTCCACATATTTGTGGCTGTTGTTGGAGGGGAAGATGTTGACACCAGAGGTGAGCAGAGACTGCAGGGGCAGGAAGGACAGGAGACAGACCAGGTCTGGTCACCAGCTGTGACCTTCTGCACAGACACACAGTACAACTCATTGAGGCAGGCACCAGTCTCACGTGACAGACACTCCCCAGGGGGTGGGGTAATAGGACAAAGTCTCAACCTTATTGAACATCACACATACACACACACACACACACACACACACACACACACACACACACACACACACACACACACACACACACACACACACACACACACACACACACACACACACACACACACACACACACACACACACACACACACACACACACACACACACACACACACACACACACACACACACACCTTCATGAGGTCCCTGGTACTCATCCACTGGTCAGCCATTTTGTTCAGGGAGGGTTCCTCCCCCTCCCCCTCCCCCTCCTCTCCCTCTGTTGGCACTGGCTTTGGCTGTGGCAGAAGATGACACTTGTCCTCCTGAGGAGGAGTGTGCATGTGTGAGTGAGGAGGGTGGAGGGTGACTAGAGAGCATCTCACACTGCACCCTCACCCCTCACCTCACCCTCAGACAGTACACCCTGCTCCTCACCCTCAGCACCCTCACACACTGCTGCACCCTCACCCTCACACACTGCTGCACCCTCACCCTCACACACTGCTGCACCCTCACCCTCACACACTGCTGCACCCTCACCCTCACACACTGCACCAGGACCGCATCAAGACACACACACTTTGGTGCTGTGTGAGTGGGGGGGGGAAGTGGGTGGGGAGAGAGGAGGTCAGCTGTCCCTACCTTGATCTCCACCTTGACCTGCAGGTGAGCCCCGTTGACGGTGAGCAGTGTGCTGTCAGTGCCAGAGGGGCTCAGCTGCCAGGAGCGGTAGGGCATGTTCCAGTGGCGGTCAGCCAGGAGGACCAGCGGGGAGAAGGAGGGGACCTGGCAGGAGAAGGTGCCCTCCTCTGCAGGAGAGGGGAGGGGAGGGGCACTGCATTTCATCTGCACACCCACTCACATCCACTCACACTTTGTCAATGGTGTGAGCTTGTGTTTTATTTACACTGCACCTCAACTTCATGGACCACAGGTGACCCACTCCACCCACCCATGTTGACGTCCACCCCACCCCCACGCCCACCACACCCATGTTGATGTCCACCCCATCCCACCCACCCATCAATGTTGACGTCCACCCCATCCCCAGCCCCACCCACCCATGTTGACGTCCACCCCCAGTACGCTGTTGGTGGTCCAGTACTGGTGCAGTGGGTCCCAACGAGCCACTTTGGGCTCTGAGTTGAACAGGAAGTCGTTAGGAAGCCTGAGGACCAGCAGTGGATAACAGTCATAGCCAATAATGGTTTTAAACACATTCCTTGCACTGTACAACACATACAAACTAATACTGTTTTGGTTGACAGAATGTGTTTTGTGCTGGGAGCATGGCATGGTTTGCAGTACAAGGGCACAGAACACACCCAAACACACTCCTCACACATCTCCATAGCTGCTCTCACTTGGACGTGATGTTGACGGGTGGTCCTGTCGTGTTCCCTGGTGTCTGTGGGGGCTGCCCCTCCCCTGCCCCTCCCCCCTGCAGCTGCTGCTGTCCGTTGGCTGCGGTTGAGGCACCTCGGGTGTCAGGAGGGTAGGGGAACAGCGAGAGGCCACCCTCAAGAACTGGACGACAGGGGAGCAGTTTGAAACACAATGTAGTGTGTATGCATTGTCAGTGGGTAGAGGAGGGCAGAGGGAGAGGAGGTGGAAGGATTGGACTACAGAGAGAGTTGCACACATTTCTGATGTAGCATGTGCAATCCCAAACACAAGACATCTCGCATGCAACTTTCACACATTGTGTGCATACGTACATGCGTGAAAAGGTGTGATGCAAGGATGCACACAACCTTGCCCCGCCCACCTTGCTGGAAGGTCCATGCCCCCACTGTCTTGCTCTGTGGAGTCAGTCTCAGCAGCTCAAACTCCATCACACCTCCGGCCACCATCATGGCCCTCATGTCCACCTCTCCTTCTTCCAGGAGGGGGTCATCATCGTCCTCCCCCAACCCCGGGGTAGGAGACACTGCATCTGGTGGACCTTGAGGGGAGGAGTCAGGTGCCCCCTCCCCCTGCCACTCCCCCTCCTCTTTGACACCATTCTCCTGGATGGGGGTTAGTAATAGAAATACATACTTATATATACATATGTATCTGCATACTATCAATGGTACACACGTGGATCTACACACAGCCCATGAGAGAACTCACATGCACACCTACAAACAGGTTAAAATTGTTCATACACACAAACTCATCAGATCTTTACACACAGTACATACGTATAGGTATACTTGTGTGTGTGTGTGTGTGTGTGTGTGTGTGTGTGTGTGTGTGTGTGTGTGTGTGTGTGTGTGTGTGTGAGGTGTGTGTATGTGTGAGTGTGTGTGTGCGTGTGTGTTTGTGTGTGTGTGTGTGTGTGTGTGTGTGTGTGTGTGTGTGTGTGTGTGTGTGTGTGTGTGTGTGTGTGTGTGTGTGTGTGTGTGTGTGTGTGTGTGTGTGTGTGTGTGTGTGTGTGTGTGCGCGTTTGTGATGGGTCAAAGTAGCTACTAAGATGTCACCACTTGTTTCTATGCTTTTTCGGACATTGCTGAACAGTCCAGGCGGCGATTCTGCAAAAGTGCAGGACAGCGCAGGCTGGCGCTAATCTATGGTGCACCGATCCATGCTGCATGCAGCAAGCATGCTGGACAGCACAGGCTTTCATGCTGCATATAGCGAAAACGCTGCACAGTGCAGGCATCCTTGCCGCACCAAGCTGGGCATGTGATGCCGAGCAAGCAGTCTTGGCACAAAGAGTGTGTTGCCAGTGCAGGCATCCATGACACAGGGTGTGTGAGCTGCACCAAGCAGGCATAGGTGGTCAATAGTGCACACAACAGACGTGCTACACAGTGCAGGGGTACAAGTTGGACGGAGCAGAATGCTGCACTGAATGTTGACCGCATCCTGGAGATGACTGGCCAGTTAGGCAAGCAGAGCAAGTAGGACCTGCACCCTGTAGGCTAGTGGAAGAGGGCTACTGGATGCCAGACTGACTAGTCTGGGCGGCCAAACAGGCAACACATGCAGGCGGCACAGAGCCGGTGTGCTACGTACATGAAACAGGTCTGCTGGAGAGCTAAATGACCAGTTGTACACAATGCAGGCAGTGCATGCATGCTGCACAGAGCAGGTTGTGAGCAACACAGACTTGAATGCTGCATAGTGCAATTTGTGCTTGATAACGCAAGTCTTGATGCTGCACCAAGCTAGCAGGTGCACCAAGAACGACATGTACTGCACAGACCTGCAGTGTTGCACAGCCACAATGTGTTAACAGAGCTGGCCTGCTGCATTGAGCAGGTGTGCTACAGAGGCAGCCGTTGTTTCTCAGGGCCAGCCAGCAACACAGGGCTGCATGTGGTTTATGCTGGCAGACCTGGCCAGCTAAATGCACAAGGTGTGGTGCACTCGGCAGAGGCAGCCAGCTACATTGAGCTCCATAGCATGGTAGACTGGCCAGGTAGCTCAACAGCGGCAGTGTGCTAGACAAGGCAATCCAGTCATAGAGTTGTAGCGTGACACACAGGGTTAGCTGACTACGCTATTTTTACACGCTTGACAGCCAGCAAGTCATACGGGACTGGTCCACTGAGCCCAGTCAGTTAGCCACACACAGGTGGCATGTTTGGGAGAGCCAGTTAGCCACACACAGGTGGCATGTTAGGGAGAGTTAGTTAGCCACACAAAGGTGGCATGTTAGGGAGAGTTAGTTAGCCACACAAAGGTGGCGTGTTAGGGAGAGTCAGTTAGCCGCACACAGGTGGCATGTTAGGGAGAGTCAGTTAGCCGCACACAGGTGGCATGTTAGGGAGAGTCAGTTAGCCGCACACAGGTGGCGTGTTAGGGAGAGTCAGTTAGCCACACAAAGGTGGCGTGTTAGGGAGAGTCAGTTAGCCACACAAAGGTGGCGTGTTAGGGAGAGTCAGTTAGCCGCACACAGGTGGCATGTTAGGGAGAGTCAGTTAGCCGCACACAGGTGGCATGTTAGGGAGAGTCAGTTAGCCGCACACAGGTGGCATGTTAGGGAGAGTCAGTTAGCCGCACACAGGTGGCATGTTAGGGAGAGTCAGTTAGCCGCACACAGGTGGCATGTTAGGGAGAGTCAGTTAGCCACACTTAGGTGGCATGTTAGGGAGAGTCAGTTAGCCACACAAAGGTGGCATGTTAGGGAGAGTCAGTTAGCCACACAAAGGTGGCATGTTAGGGAGAGTCAGTTAGCCCACACACAGGTGGCATGTTAGGGAGAGTCAGTTAGCCGCACACAGGTGGCATGTTAGGGAGAGTCAGTTAGCCGCACACAGGTGGCATGTTAGGGAGAGTCAGTTAGCCGCACACAGGTGGCATGTTAGGGAGAGTCAGTTAGCCACACACAGGTGGCATGTTAGGGGAGAGTTAGTTAGCCACACAAAGGTGGCATGTTAGGGAGAGTCAGTTAGCCACACACAGGTGGCATGTTAGGGAGAGTCAGTTAGCCACACACAGGTGGCATGTTAGGGGAGAGTTAGTTAGCCACACAAAGGTGGCATGTTAGGGAGAGTCAGTTAGCCACACACAGGTGGCGTGTTAGGGAGAGTCAGTTAGCCACACAAAGGTGGCGTGTTAGGGAGAGTTAGTTAGCCACACACAGGTGGCATGTTAGGGAGAGTCAGTTAGCCACACACAGGTGGCATGTTAGGGAGAGTCAGTTAGCCACACAAAGGTGGCATGTTAGGGAGAGTCAGTTAGCCACACACAGGTGGCATGTTAGGGAGAGTCAGTTAGCCACACAAAGGTGGCATGTTAGGGAGAGTCAGTTAGCCACACAAAGGTGGCATGTTAGGGAGAGTCAGTTAGCCACACACAGGTGGCATGTTAGGGAGAGTCAGTTAGCCACACACAGGTGGCATGTGACACAGGACCAAATAGCTATACTGCATTGGCATGCTAATGAAAAAGTAACCGTGCGGAGTTGGCATGCTAGAAAGAACCAGCTGGCTTCGCAGTGTTGGTGTGCAAGGCAGTGCCAGTTGGCTACAGAGTGCCGGCAGGCTAGCAAGGGCCAGCTAGCTGTACAGAAGTGATGTGTGAAACGGACCCCACTACCCGCGTGAGATTAGCTTGCTGAGCGGAGCCGTCCAGCTACAGGAGTAGGCTTGAACAAGCATGCTTATAACAGTCCCTATGGATGTACCGCGCATGCTAGAGAAAGAGCTGACATGCTGCCCACAGCTGCCTGGTGTGTTAAGGCAGTGGATGTAAGCTAGACAGCATAAAGCCTGTGGAAAACATGCCATACATAAGAGCCAGTGTATGTACGTGACGCAACCAGCATGTTACACCGAGTGCACACACGTGCTGTGTAGAGTAGGCGTGCTAAAGCTAGGTCAATTCAGTAACCGTAGTGGGCGGCCTGCTAAATAGAGCGGCACAGAGTGAGGGTGCCACCAGTGTGCGTAGGAACTGATAATTATCTGACACTGAACTGTTCTCACACCACAGGGTGTGAACTGAAGTTGTATTCCATAAAACAGTATAACAGACAAAACAGGTGTGGGGAATCACACAGCAAAAGCGACACAGAGTGAATTAAGGCCTAATGTAGAGCTAGCCTGCACACCCATATACAGTAGGTCTGCTACACCCAATGAGCACAGGGTAGCAATACATTGCGCTACACGAGGGAGTGTAACACCAGGAGCAGGGATGGGACAGAAGGGAGCAGGGCACCACACTCAGCAAGCGTGCTGCAGGCCTCCTACGCAGGGCAGGCAGGTCGTGCCACTGCATGTGAGCTAAACCGGAGCAGACACACGCCATGCTCCCAGCAATTTGTATAGAATGGATGTGCCAGGCCTGAGCTTGCAGCTGCTGATGTGTGGCCCAGCTACCATCCTAAGCTGAGCAGGTGTGCTGCCTGGACCACCTTGCATAGTCATACAAAATATACCCATATAATGCTAAAACAGGAAATAAGGAAAGAAAAAAGAAAAAAGAATGGGAAAGAGCAGTCATCCACAGGGTGGATGTGGAGTTTGAGTGCACACGGAGCACATACACCAAAACAGGTGAACCACACAATGCAGTGCTATCCAGATGCAAGTGTGCCAAGGAAGGCCCTGCCATCTTTCAGCACAGAACACATATATATCTGTGCTTTGTAACATTTCTGTGAGGTAGAAGTGCAGCGGACACACAAAGGAACCTGTCTGCATGTTGCAAGAGACTGCATGATAACTTGGGAATTCAGCAGAAGTGCAAGGGTACACAGCCCAGGAGGGCCCACACCAGGGACAAATATACCACAGGTGTGCTGCACATGGTACGTGAAATAAAATATGCCATTTATAACATGGGCCATGCATGGCAGAAAGGCTGCTACACCTTGCCGGCTAAAATTGAATGACCACCCAATGGGTGTGCGTAGTGGACAGTCGTCGCTGAAGCTGAGCGGCTTATGCTAAGGGACCATCCAATGCAGTGTGCTACATGCGCCAAGTGGGCACATGACGCTGAGCGGTACTGTATGGCATGTGAACTACACCATTCAGGTGTTCTGCAGGGCGGATTGCAGGCTATACAGCAGTGTGTGCGTTGTGCAGATTAAGGCTAGCTCTTGCACTGCAGATTGAGGCATACTCTGCAAGCCACACCCTGCAGATGTGTCCCACAGAATAAGGCTATACCAATCAGATGTATACTGTCAACAGTACATGTGCCACAGTCAGTGAGGCAAGCATGCTGCACAAAATGCCAGAAGTGCCTCCTCCTGCTGGGAGCAAGCGTGCTATGCAGGTCCACCTGAGCAGCCTCAGAGAACAGATCAAAACTTTATGCAAGACAAGCTCACGGAGCGGAGTGTGCTGGGGCTTTACGAAAATAGGACATTGGCGAGTACGACACTAGTACGACGACATTCAGACAGTAACGCACCTGCTCTGCACGTTGGAGGGGCCTCAACTGACTTGGACACAAGCAACTTACGTAGCTTGTGAGCTTGTGAAGGGACGACGAGAGGAACTAACGCATTACGAGACAAAGCACTGAGGCTGGACAGTGCCAACAGAAGATGGGTCAACTAGCCAGGTCCTTGGTTCAGCGCTTCAGACCTTCCCTTTTGCACCACGGAACTTTGAAGACCAGCAACCAAAGTTAAAAGTGAGTGTCATGGTCATGGTTCCATGAGTCACCTCTTACCAACACACGCAAAAGTAATGAGCACATGGTGCCCAGTTGCCTCCAACGGCTCCTGTAAAACGGCCGACACTGACATTCACAGTCTCACACAACACACGTTCATACATTAACTCACTGAGTAACTAGCTACAGTCACATTGTCCACTACAAATTCACAGTCTCACACAACACACGTTCATACATTGCTACCATGACCCCTGACAGCTCCACTCGGTCCACCAAGGCGGACCAGCTTACCGTGGACCTTGCACGGAGGGCACACCAGTCCCCCGGTCGTCTTGTTGATGAAGACGGTCTGAGAGGTCTTCCTCTCGCACAGCGTACAGGTCAGGGGCAGAGCGGCGTGGTGGCCTTCCTTGTGTGGGAGCTTGTTCGCCTCCAGGACCGCTAAACCGTCGACGGCGAGAAGACGGTTTAAACAGCACTCACATCTTTCCGGTCAAACCCGCCAATGCATGCACTGAGGTCACAGTCACAGGGAAGATGTCGATTGGGCCGCCCAAGGATCTATGCGGAAGGATACTGGAAACTTTGCGGTTTGCACGCGAAAGACCGCCATTTTGTCTGAGAAAACGCAATTATTCACGTGACACAATATATACATTATTTACACATCTACGGACGAATACATACATACACTACAGTGAGGGCGCAACATCTGTAGGCCAGTTCAACTGACTCCAGTGGGGGGACCTACAGCGAGGGAGGGTGAAGACATTACTGTGACAAGCCTCTCTCAGTGTGCAGTGAAGTACAACCACCGTGAGTTGGAGCCGTCGAGCTAGCTATACACATTACTCTACTGACGTGATGACTCAGTGACAGGTGCAGTGGAGAGGAGGTTGGTGTTGTGTGCTCAGATCAAGAGTGAGGGAACCAGCTTGCATCTCACACGGCACAATGATGGCAGCTACAAGTGACAATGTCAACTGTGTAACTCACTGTAGCTAGGTGACACGGTGACACACTGTCACTGTGACAGAGTCAGCCCATGCTTGTGTGCTAAATTTTCTGCAATGGCTCCAAATCCCGTTTTCCTCACTGCCTCCACTATCGTCTGCCAAGTGCGAGGTAGGGCCCCTGTTCCTGCCTGGTTGGAGGTCCACCTGCCCAGCAGCTCCAGCATGCAGTCTTCTGGTTTGCCACGTTTATTTGTTTCAATGGTCTCCATGGTTTGGTAGTCCACTCGCAGGAAGGTACCAAAGTGCCGCCATTTAGCATCCAGTTGGTGGTCGAGAGCTTCAAGAATGTCTGCAGGCAAAGACGAGGAGGGAAGGACGTGGTCTTGTTGTGCTGTGAAGCAACTGCAGTTATACCACAGACTCACCGGCTGTGTCAGGTGGTGGAGGTGTGGAAGGAGGGTGGGGCATGGAAGCACCAGAATCTGGTACCACAGAGGGGTGGGGAGGTGGTGGTGTGCAGGGAGGAGGGAGAGGAAAGGCATGAAAATGGCTTGCATCCTGGTCCCATTCCATGTAGTGTACATTAGATATACCAAGAACAGTGTGGTGGTCAGAACCTTCATATGTGTATAGGGTTCACACCCACATGCAGTACACATGTTATAGGTCTACCACAGGCTCACCTCTAGGATTGATTGGTGCTTGCTGAGGAGGGCTGGGGAGGGACAGCGCCACTGGAGACAAGGGAGAGGTGCACATACAGTAGGTTGACAGAGCATGGTGTCTGGTCAGCACTGCATGGGTGAATGTGGAAATGATGCATCCTGGTCCCATTCCATTCACATTAGCATTAGATATACCGAGCACGTTCCATTCACGTGTAGAAAATAGAAATTGTCACTGCAAACAAGCCAAGCCTTTTCAAAGATTGCACAGTTGAAGTGGAACATGAAGTGAAACAATATTGAATATGGCGGTCAGCTGTGAAGTGAACACCGGGAGTGGAAGGAGAAGGGGGACTAGCAGGTGCACTAGACCAGAAAAAGGCACTTTCAGTCATTCTTCACATCAAACAGGCCTTAGATGGCGTTTGGTTCTGCACCTTTTGTCTGATGTGTCAATGAACTGAGTCTTATGGGATTAGTGGCCATTTAATGACATCATAACCTCACACAACACACACACACACACACACACACACCACACACCACACACACACACACACACACACACACACACACACACACACACACACACACACACACACACAGAGTTTAGCACACAACTCTGACCAACCTCCTTGTTCCAGCTCCTCCATCATCTTCCTCCCAAGTGACTGCATCTTGGGGTGGCCCTCTGCATCAATGGCCACCTCACAATACTCCTTTAGAGTGTCCGCATTGGCATGATGTGCCAAGTGACGGTACAACACCTCACGTGCATCCTTGGTGTTGGAAGTGTTGATGTCTGACTTGACATCTTCAGTGATTACACCTTTACGAACGAGCCTGAACAGACTTAATCTGGGGTTAACGACCTCAAAAAACCTTGTCTCGTGTTTCTTGAGAAATTTTGACGCTGAAAATTGTATGGCTGCAGTAAGTCCAACAAATGAACACACAGTGTAACAGGCCAGTCTAACAGAAGTGCTTTGTTCAATGTTGTGCCATTGTACAGCATGGCAGTGTCTACTCCAACGGAGTGATAACAAGCTGCGTCCACACCTCACTTGGCCTCACACAACAGACTGGTTCACTGCATGCAGCTTACAACATGGACTGTATGACCAGTGCACACAGCGCAGGAAGTGCATGGGGCCATCTGAACTAGCACAGATTGTCAATAGGCCAATTTACAGTAGTGTGTACAGACGTGCATGCTATGCACTGAATAGCTAGTTGAAATGAAGGCACAATCATTTCTTTGATTTGTGAAGGCAGTGGCTGGCTACGCTAACAAACTGGATGACATCTTCCCCATACCTCAAGACCCACACTACCCCTGAGGTGTGTACACCTCAACCAGAGCACGCTACATACAGGAGAGGTGGGATACACGCACGCATGCACGCACGCACGCACGCACGCACGCACGCACGCACGCACGCACGCACGCACGCACGCACACACACACACACACACACACACACACACACACACACACACACACACACACACACACACACACACACACACACTTGTTCACATGCACACAGTGTCAAGTAACACAGTGCTGGAGGGACCTTACCAGTTGAAGTAGCTTGTGCTTTCTTGGAAGTCGGAGCAGTTTGACAAGTGCCAATGGGAGGGCGGGCACTGCTTGGGGTCTCTGAACCTGCCAGTGCACAAACCAGTCACAGTGCATCACACTCCACTCCACTGCACACACTGCCTAACCCTAGCCTTTTCATGACCATCACTACTGGTCTGCTGTCGTCCAACACTTGTGTGTGCATGCAATCCCTGGACTTTGGGGCTCAGCACACACAAGTGGTATGGACATGTTCCTCAAAGCAGTCCCAGTGGGAGGGGCCCTACTGTAGCTGGGGTGTGTCGATGAATGAAGTAGGTGGAGTGTGATCTAACCTGTTTGAGAGGGTGGGATTCCCCCTGACCCTGCCCCCTCCAGAGTACAGCCAGTGTGCTGTCTCGCTACAACAGCCTGTTGGGGAAGAGAGGAAAGCACTTCTGTGAGTGAGGAAGAGAGCAACTTCTCTTACAGCAGTCAACTCACATATTGAGACATGTTCTGGAACAGATCACATTCTGATTTACTGAGTTTCTTCACAGTTGTGATCCTCGGGCACCGAATAGTCTTAGCGACATGACTCTGCAGCATTAGGCTAGCAAAGTGTGGGGCTTCAGGAGTGTCACGCAGAGTACGACATTCCTGGCATGTCTGCCCGAGGACCAGGTAGGGACTCTTCACACACTCACTGCAGGGCCCGCTACGAGGGTCCTTGACAGACTTACTGTGGAAGAGGAAGCAGTACGAGTCTGCAACGGCTTCTATGACGGTGTCACGGTATTCTCGACATTTGCCTTTGTGGCAATCCATGCTCACACTGATGTGGGTGGCATGATCGAACAGAGTTACAGTTCCTTCTGCTCCTACAGTGAACGTCATACGCTTACGAGAGATAGACTTGGTGAATATCTCCCACCCTTCTGCATTTTGCAAGCGAGCGCTCATTCCTGTGAACACCCCACACGGAATGAAGGATGTGCTCTCGAACGTGACGGCAAAGCCTAGCGACTCCTCCTGTGGCCCAGTACTGACTCCTGATGGGGCTGCATCATCTGGTGAGGAGGTCAGTACTGACGGGACAAAGAGAACCCTGTCTCCCTCCTGTGACTTGATCTCCGCTCCAATGAAGAGTTGCACCAGGAGGTCCATGAAGTGGTCGGGGTTGAGTTGAACCCCAAGCTCTCGAAGAACACCCCTTGTCAATTTCCCTTCATCCTTTAGCAGGATTTTGTCACCTCCCCAGACCTCTTCAAACTGCACTAGATACAGTTTGGAAATGTTCTCAAAGAGGTGCGAAGGATTGGTGAAGACCAGGCAGGCACTCTCCTCAGTGTGCCCCACATCAGCCCCACAGAGGTGAATGAGGAGACCCAGAGCATGGAAGTAGGTCACCATGGCGTGAAACTCTCCGGCGTCGGTAACAGAGCCTTCCTCTCTGCACCTTTCATACAGCTCACTGTATGAGTAGAATGGCTTCTCGCTCTGGCTCAGCTCCAACAGCTGGTGGAGGTACCACTTCACAGGGACGTCTACCTTGACAGCATCTTCCATTGCCTGCTTTGTGATTTTCTCCTTGAGGTTCTTGGTGGCACAGCAGTGCTTACATTTACAGTGCTCATGCGACTGATGACTCTTGTCAACATACAGTTTATTGTTGACAGGAAAGAACATCAGCTGGGATTTCTCGTTCGGAACAACCGCTCTTTCAAGAAGGCGCGATTTCAGCTGCAATGTTTTGTGCAGTATTTCATTGGAAGCCTTCAATTTTTCATCTGCATCCTTTTCATCCAGTTTATCAAGGTGAGTGCCCACCAATATAATGCGGGGCTTACTCTCACTCATTACATCTGGGAGAAGTGGAACCTTCCTGTCAGCAAGCGAACGCACTGTCATTGCAGAGCGTGTAACCATCTCAGCAACGGAGAGGGCAGATTTAGCTGCGTACATCGTATTTCCTTCGGCGGAGCACAGCTCATCTGTAGGGCATTCCGTCAGCTCCTCTGAGACGTTGAATACATTTAGGTAGATGGCTGGTATGTTGACAAAGAGTGGGAGGATATCGTGGTATGCTAGCTGGCCCCCACAGTCTAGGAACTGTAGGAGATGTGCATCGGACAGGGCAACAGCAGCTAAATCAGGATTCTGCAATTCTCGGTATATTCGACGACTCATTAACGCAACGGAGGCGGATTTATCACCCGACGGCTGAATGGCTGCTTCACGGTGCATGCTTTCATGTGTGCTGTGTAGCATGATGTCATCGGCTTCTGTCTCATGTGTGCTGGGGAGGTTGTTATCCTTGGCTCTTATCTCATAATCTACTGGCTTCTGTGCGGTCCTGCTCCGAGCTGCTATTGTTTCCCGCAGGTGTGTGAGTAGACTGAGTATTCCACTGTCACTGTTCACCAACACCCACCTATTTTCTGATACTAGAAACATACGATTATCAACTCCAGATGGACACACACTGACTGTTTCTGCCGTCTTCATCACTGGAGTGCTACTGCTGACCTCAGGTGGTTCCAGCTCAAGGAGGTGGTGACGCAGTGCAGTCTTGCCAGCCCGGGGAGGGCCAATGGTCATGGCCTTGGAAACATGGAGGGTGATGGTGGGGTTGTCTCTGATGGCTTTGTGGTACAGTGTGGAGCAATCACCCTCTGTAAAACCTAGAATTCAAGGCAGACATGCAGAGTAAAAATTCTGTGACATGCAGCGTCAATAGGCAAAGGACACGTACGTGACATGTACATTAACAGCATACAGACATGTACACACGCACACACACACACACACATGCATACATGAGTCACAATGTGCAAATGTCCACACTCTCTTGCTACAATACCGTCGTGGTGGTCAAGAATATGTTAAATGCACAAGTACAGGCAGACCAGACTTCATAGAATTCAAGGCACACATGCAGAGTAAAAATTCACACACACACACACACACACACACACACACACACACACACACACACACACACACACACACACACACACACACACACACACACACACACACACACACACACACACACACACACACACACACACACACACACACACACACACACACACACACACACACACACACACACACACACACACACACACACACACACACACACACACACACACACACACACACACACACACACACACACACACACACACACACACACACACACACACACACACACACACACACACACACACACACACACACACACACACACACACACACACACACACACACACACACACACACACACACACACACACACACACACACACACACACACACACACACACACACACACACACACACACACACACACACACACACACACACACATGCACACACATGCACAGACATACACAATGCACACACACACACACACACACACAATGCACACACATGCACACTGTGCAAATACCCACACTCTCTTGCTACAGTACCGTCATAGTGGTCATATGGTACATGGACGGAAAACTTAAAACTTTCTCTGCAGACGTTCATGAAGGAATACCGCGGGTGGCCTTGCGCCAAAATGCAGGCGGACGAGCAGCAAGTCACAGATCTTCTGTGCGTGGGTGTGCATGAGGCCGACCATAACCGCGGCTTTATGGTTTACATACGAGCAACTTCTCCACGGCGCGTTCAGTGCAGCAACCCCTTTGTAGTCCTGTCGCTGTTACACGGACATTGACTATGGAGCTCGAGGTAGCGTGGCTTGCTATCCCCTACTTCGTTCCCCCGATTGCACATATCTGGGGCACGGCGTTAAGTGGGTAGCAGCACAGAGCAAGCTCCCACTAGTCAGACAGAATGGTTGCTGCCTCCGCCCTAGATGCGTTAGCATCTGGGTATGTTTTGGCTAGGTACAGTTGCTCAGTTGAAACACTTACCATAGTACATTATTTTTAATCAGTACTGTGCCCATCTCACAGCTTTCAGTGTATTTGATGCGTATTTGTACATGTCTGTCAGTGTCATGTCATGTGTCATTGCTATGTCATTTGTATTTACGTCAGTCTTATTGCTGTCAGCGTTCTGTCACACTTACGTACGCCAGTGTCTCTTGGTCATTTCACACAACATTGTCCTGTTTCAAATGAGTTTCAGTTGAAGACTACAGTTCACTTGAATGGTCACGAATGAATATTCCTTTGTCGACCGACAGAACCCTTGCGCAAACAGTTGCTGCCTCACGCCCTGGATGCGTTAGCAACTGCGTACGCTATAGGCACTGCTTACCGCCATTTCCTTACAAATCCGCACGGAGATCATATACACAGCTAGCTACACCCGCGTAGAATAATACAAAATAACTGTGACTTTCCTTGAGCCATCCGCGTATGCCAGCAACGGAAAAGCTGGGATGCCTGCAGAAAAAGTTAAGTTCTCTGTGTCACGGACCGTATGTTTAATGCACAGTACAGGCAGACCAGACTGACGTTGGCAGTGGTTAGTGTTGGCAGTGAGTAATGCAACATGTCAGCATCACCTCTCCTCATATTGGTGGTGGGAACCAACATGGACAGACAGACAGCAACTCTGCACTCACCCTTCACTGCGGCTGGCTCTGATTCTTCATGAGGATCTGACTCTCCTTCGGCAGGCTCAGAGGGGACCTGCATGGTTGGAGAGAAGGAGGCACAAGTCACGTCTTGGTGGGTGGGGACTAATGACTTGTGGGAGATTGGACTTGCATTACTGACCTTTGACCCCTGATGCTTAGACTCCTCTTCAACTTCCTTTGAGCTCAGCTTTGTGTGGCTCTGGGAGCCCACTGAATCAGTGGAATATTCAGGACTTGTCAATGTATCACCTGGCAATCCATGGGTCTGGGTGCTCCCTGAATCACTTGACATCCCTGGATGTAGGATGGACATACAGGAGGATGACACCTGGTGTTTGCTGCAGCTCCTCTGCATCTTACACAACAGCACAGAGCACACAGTCTCACACGTGCAGTTACTGCAGATGGTACAGAGAGATTTCCAGTAGGTCTGGCCTGACCAGGGGCAGCCTCTCTGAGCAGTGTGCAGTGTGACAGTCACACACCACATGTGGGAGTTGTGGACAGTCTTGTCACAACCCCAGCAACCTGAGCTCCCTCTCTGTGCATCACCACATGTGTAGTGTAATCAAACATGGTCCAGACATGGTCACATGACCAGACCACTCCCACTGGACACAATGGGCTAGAGGTGGTCTTAGAGTCTCACATCTGATGCCTACCCTTTAGGGGCTTATGACTACCCTATTCCTGTAACTCCAGCCAGACTGCAAGTTGGCATAACACAGTACTCGGAACGCAACTTCGCAAAGTGTGTTACTATAGTACAACTCACTCTTCAGCTTCTTCACCTGACAGCCATGTTTCTCCAGCACTTGACAGGATTCCTGCACTACCTTTGCAGGTTTGGTTAACAGGACTTGATTAAGATGGTCCTTCCACTGCCACCACCCCTTCCTAGCCACCTCAGAGGACTCTTCTGCTGTTAGGAGGTGTCTAGTTAAGAGCCCATTCAGTACTGCAGGGTGGGAATAGGTTTACAAATCACTTGACCACTCACTGCTTCATGCAGTGTGCTGTGTACACATTTTCACTACACAGTATACACTCAACAGTTGGACACATGTAAAATGAACCAGAAAATATGACCCCTCCTACCACTACCCCTGCATTGGTATTCCCAGACATCAAGTAAGCACCATTCCCACCATTACCCTAGCATAGTCCCTAGCACATAGCCCTATTCTACACACATACAGTAGGCAGGTGAACCGTGCGTATTATCACATAGACAGCTGTTTACAGAACATGTAAAATGAGCAAACATGGCTGACCATGTGGCAGTAGGGCCGGGATAGTCAATGGTGGCACAAACACAAGCTGCTGCCACACTCCACAGACCACACCTTTATCCACAGCACACATCTCCTATACTGCTATAGTGCACACACACAGATTCACCTACAATGATTTGTGAATATTTGAAGCAATAAATCACATGTACAAAGACAAACACACACACATGTAGGTAAACACAGATGCACACAAACACACACACGTACACACACACACACACACCAACACACACACACACACACACACACACCAACACACACACACACACACACACACTGGAAATATGCATAGGCAAGGTACATGCAGGTACAAATGAATAATTAATCTCAACATTGGATATTTGTTGCTCTTAACGAACTAACACTCGAGTACTCACTCCATAGAAACATAATTGAATACGGTGGTCAGATGCTATTGTCCAAGAACGTGCTAACGTGCTAATAGTATTCATAAGTACACACTGTACATACGTACATACACATGTAGACACACACTGGAGCCACATTATATGCATCCAATTAACAATGAACCATAATGCCCCACACAGCATGGGTTAGATGAGGCCACCAACAATAGTCAAGGCTGGTATAGGGTGGACTGGCTCAGCTGTTACACTGAGTTCACTGTTGAGTAGTCTGACTGCATCACCAACCTCTCAACTGCCTTGCTGCCACTTCCTGTCCCTGTCCATATTTGTCCAGCACATTAACAGTTCTGGCTACCACTTCTGGAGGTTTGTTGCACTGGACAAGGACAACTCTGTCATACAGGGACCCAATTTCTCCTTTCATCCTCTTCACTTCATCCTCAGTCATCAACTTCTCCTGGTACAACTCTGACAGTACTGTGTGGGATAGCAGCACTGATACACAGACTGGACACACAAAACATTGCTACACTATGCTAATACCAAAGGTCTACAATGTGTGTGGGTACACAGTCACTGCTGAAGGTACTGTGGTGAGAAAGTGCTGAGTGGAAGAAAACATACAAGCGTGTTAAACACCTAATCACATAATAAAACATGGCGGCATATACCACAGTATGGAGTGTGTCAAGTCCTAGAGTGCCGAGGAAGCCAGACAAAATTGCTGTGTACAAATCATGTCACCATACCTAGTCCCCATTGCAACCACACTCACAGGTATCTGCTTGTGGACAACTAATGTCAGTGACATTATCATGTATCATTGTCATAATGTCAGTGTCAGTGTGACCAACCTCTGTCACATTTTGACCACATACAGTGCACAGTCAGTGAATGGAGGGTAAGATCAGAAGTGTGGAGAAGTGTGTCTACACAAGCTGATGCCTAAACATAGCTTACTTTTGATTGCCCTAGCAGTGATGTCATACCACCAGTCTCTCTTGTATTCCTCCAACACACTCAGGGTCTCCTGTACTGCACCTTTCACTACTACGACAACAGCAAGCTCATCCCACCAGTCCCTGGCCTTCCCAACACTTCTGCACTCCTCTTCATTGAGGATGTGCTTGACAGTGTGTAGAGTCTTCAGCACTGCACACACCAGTAATAAACAACACACAATTTAGCTACAGCAGAACAAACAGACTTCCAACACAGCTACTCAGTCAGGTGTGGCCGACCCACCCTTTACTACCAGTGGCTACACTAGTGACTATGATCTGCATCTGACGACACTGTCACTATCAGGCACTACGAGTCACTACGAGACTGCATCTGACTGGTAGAGAGGCTCTCAGTGATACTGAGAGAGAGCGGCTAGCCTTGACAGCAAGGAGTGGAGGACTTGGCATCCCACACCCACTACAACTGCCCTTCATCAGTTCACTGCCTGCTCATCAGTGACAGCTCCCTAGTGGAGCTCATCCGACAACAGAACACCAATTACCCTGTTGGTGCACGTCTAAAACAGGGACAGGTAAAAAAAAAAGGTCACCATTCACATCAGCACCGCAGTGGTGCAACCACAGAGGAGATGGAGTCAATAAGACTCCAATGGCACTGAAGCTCAAGCTGTCCAAGGACCAGCAATGTGCCAAGGGGCAAGCCAACGAGAAGGGGCCTTGTCATAGCTGACCTCCATCCCTCCAGAGAAGTACCACCTCAGCCTCCATAAGCAGGCGTTCAGGGACGCTCTTGTCTCAAGACTGCCTTCTAACTAATTCAGTCAGCAGTTGTATCTGTGTAGACCGAGATCCTCTGCCATGTCCACCAAGTCCATCTGACCACCCCTGGACCTCACCCGACAGGAGGCCCACCTTTGGTGTAGCTACACTTGTTCTAGCTACGCCGTTACCACACGGCACTACCAAATGAAGCGCGTGTATCTGTATACGATGAAATATCGCCCAACATCTAGGACTATGCGGAACACTAGCGACTGCGCCGAACTAGCTAACTCTAGATCTACTGCGATCAAGTGTATGAAAACAGCAACCACTCAACATCCCCAGCTGTAGGCAGCTCGAACTCACCGCGAAGGGCGTCGCTGTAAAAAAGGGCAGGAAACTGTTTGTCGTCCGGATTCGTGCAGGGACAGCCTCTAACTGTAGGTAGAGCAGCCGCCATGTCGGTAGGTATGCTAACGGTCGCATTCCTGTTTCAAATTTAGGTTTCAGACCTGTGCATTGCGACTAGTGCTCAGTCTCAATCTCAAGCTCCCCAGACTGTGTACATATCGTCTTAATCTCGATCTATCTGACCATGCAACCTGCGATCTCACCACACCGACCTCATGCAACACTGTCAGTCTGCCCACTGATGGAGATGACCTTCTCCCCATGCATGGATCTTCACATGTGCATGTACATCAACTGTCCCCCCACACGGCATTCCTGTTACAAATTCACAGCTCATGAATAACTGAGCACCCTAGTGGTTTGCAGCCATTGAGTGACATTGTCAACATGCACTGGTGACGTCATTGTTGACAGACGCTCTTTTGTCTCCAGAGGACACCCCTCCACCACACAACTGTACACATCAGGATGGACCTGCATGAAGTGGACAGGAGGGAGGGTCACCAGTGGTGGTGAGAGGTGGACACACACAAGGGGGAAGCAGAAACACTCCTTTAGCTCCGCTTACAGGACACTTCCATTCCAACACACACATTATTAGTGTAAGGGGCTGAAACCACCTCACTGATTGGGATCCCCTCCCCCTCCCTCTCTTTCTCTCTACCGATCCCCCTTCACCTCACAATCCGCTATCAGTTCATCAGAGAACTCCTCATCCTTTTCTGTCAGAGCCAACTTGAAGCTCCTGTCTCCTCCAACCATCAAGAACCAGGCAGGCTGCAGGAAGGGGAGGGAGGGAGAGAGGGAGGAGGGGGGACAGGGGTGGATTTCACAGCCATTGTCTGTAACTTCTACCACAGGTTGGAGTCACCCTTCCTTCCATATCACTCCCTTCCCCTGTCACAAGCCACCTCTGACCTCTTGCTCTGTCCCTGCCCCACCCTGGTCCACCCACTCTGCAGCTCTCATCACAAACTGCCGTCTGCCGAGTGTCGGTGAGGCCGACCACTTGCTCCAGGAGAAGGCAAACACCCCACTCAGCATGGCCAGGTGCACACACATCTGGTCCTCCACAGTGCGACTCTACAGGCGGAGGGTGGGGAGAGCAGGTGGGTGGGGCTTGGTGATGCAATAGACCAGGTGAGGGAGTGGAGGGACGTGTGCACAGTCAACTCAGGACTGCTTGCAAAACTGCAGAAGTTGGCAATTCACTAACGAGTCATTTGGACCAATGGAATTCAATGATTCCCATGTTAAGTGCACTTCCCTCCAATTTGTGGTGAATACAAACCACATGAAGGTGGCAAGTGACTCCATTGGTCCATGTGACAGGCATGTGACTTCACAAACGTTGGCAGTTTTACAATGGAGTTTAACAGGGTTGAACGTAGTTGGTAAGCATTTGTAAGGCCCACACGCCCAGGCCATGGTGGCACTGCGCATGTGCAGGCAAGGCGGTTTAGCGCATGCGCACCAGCCCAGCACGTCCGCGTGGGACAGGCGTTGGCGAGCTACGTAGAGCTGTCTGGCATATTTCGTTCTCTTGTTACAGTGGTTGGTTCTGTTTCGCGTCGGCGTGGTCACCTGTGATAGTTGTTAGGATGACTTCGGGTGCTGGCCCAACGACCAGCTCGGTCCCGGTTTCGGGTACGGCGAGTCAAGGTAAGCGTTCAGTTATCATTCATCATGCAAGCCCTATCCACTGCGCAGTAGGGATTCGCTGGGTCCATGGGCTACCTTACCGCCAGCAGTCACGGGTCGAGGATCGGCCCCAGGTTCAGTAGGGTCTTCAGCGAGGAAGTGCAGAGGTCAGGGGTCAAAGGTTTCACTGCTGGCGCAATTCCATTTAATATATATGCACCCCTGACTGCGGCATGAACCGAGGGGACAGCCCACACCCGCATTCTGATGAAGGTCCGGTTGGTCCTTCCTGCTTGTGATCAAAACATACCGTATACGCTTAAACGTTCGTGGAGTTAAACTTTCGCGGATCGCGGATTTTAGCAATTTTCGCGTTTTTATTTTCGCGGATGCAGGGTCTTAGTCTTTGAAACTTTCGCGGATGGCTGCTGATCCGCGAAAACCGCGAAAGTTTAACCCCGCAAAAGTTTAACCCCGTGAAAGTTAAAGCGTATATGGTAGTCAGCGGGTAGTGGGGGTCGGAGGAGGGATAGATGTAGAGTACATGCCTTCATACTTACAGATACCAGTAATGGAGAAGGCGCAACCATTAAAGTAGCCATAAACGACTGTATGTAACAAATGGCAAAGATTAATACAGTAGGTATGTGTACAATAGCAATACATACACATATGTACATGTATGCAAACACACACATGTACACTGCCCTCCACACACATGTACAATACCCACCACAAACATGGAAGTTGACACGCTCAACACCACACAAGGCAGAGCTGACCTTGTCAGGTAAGTCCACATATTTGTGGCTGTCGTTGGAGGGGAAGATGACACCAGAGGTGAGCAGAGACTGCAGGGGCAGGAAGGACAGGAGACAGACCAGGTCTGGTCACCAGCTGTGACCTTCTGCACAGACACACAGTACAACTCATTGAGACAGGCACCAGTCTCACGTGACAGACACTCCCCAGGGGGGTGGGGTAATAGGACAAAGTGTCAACCTTATTGAACATCACACAGCATACACACACACACACACACACACACACACACACACACACCACACACACACACACACCACACACACACACACACACACACACACACACACACACACACACACACACACACCTTCATGAGGTCCCTGGTACTCATCCACTGGTCAGCCATTTTGTTCAGGGAGGGCTCCTCCCCCTCCCCCTCCCCCTCCCCTCACTCTGTTGGCACTGGCTTTGGCTGTGGCAGAAGACGACACTTGTCCTCCTGAGGAGGAGTGTGCATGTGTGAGTGAGGAGGGTGGAGGGTGACTAGAGAGCATCTCACACTGCACCCTCACCCCTCACCTCACCCTCAGACAGTACACCCTGCTCCTCACCCTCAATGCACCCTCCCCCCACCCTCACCCTCACACACTGCTGCACCCTCACCCTCACACACTGCACCAGGACCGCATCAACACACACACACTTTGGTGCTGTGTGAGTGGGGGGGAAGTGGGTGGGGAGAGAGGAGGTCAGCTGTCCCTACCTTGATCTCCACCTTGACCTGCAGGTGAGCCCCGTTGACGGTGAGCAGTGTGCTGTCAGTGCCGGAGGGGCTCAGCTGCCAGGAGCAGTAGGGCATGTTCCAGTGGCGGTCAGCCAGGAGGACCAGCGGGGAGAAGGAGGGGAGCTGGCAGGA
Organism: Aplysina aerophoba; assembly: GCA_949841015.1. NCBI lineage: Eukaryota > Metazoa > Porifera > Demospongiae > Verongiida > Aplysinidae > Aplysina > Aplysina aerophoba. The sequence goes on along the minus strand of OX465035.1, from coordinate 8,227,713 downwards.
GAAGGTGCCCTCCTCTGCAGGAGAGGGGAGGGGAGGGGCACTGCATTTCATCTGCACACCCACTCACATCCACTCACACTTTGTCAATGGTGTGAGCTTGTGTTTTATTTACACTGCACCTCAACTTCATGGACCACAGGTGACCCACTCCACCCACCCATGTTGACGTCCACCCCACCCCCACGCCCACCACACCCATGTTGATGTCCACCCCATCCCACCCACCCATCAATGTTGACGTCCACCTCATCCCCACACCCACCCACCCATGTTGACGTCCACCCCCAGTACACTGTTGGTGGTCCAGTACTGGTGCAGTGGGTCCCAATGAGCCACTTTGGGCTCTGAGTTGAACAGGAAGTCGTTAGGAGGCCTGAGAACCAGCAGTGGATAAACAGTCACAGCCAATAATGGATTTAAACACATTCCTTGCACTGTACACAACATACAAACTAATACTGTTTTGGTTGACAGAATGTGTTTTGTTCTGAAAGCATGGCATGGTTTGCAGTACGAGGACAGAGCACACACACACACACACACACACACACACACACACACACTCCTCACACATCACAGCACCACACACATCTCCATAGCTGCTCTCACTTGGACGTGATGTTGACGGGTGGTCCTGTCGTGTTCCCTGGTGTCTGGGGGGCTGCCCCTCCCCTGCCCCTCCCCCTGCAGCTGCTGCTGTCCGTTGGCCGTGGTTGAGGCACCTCGGGTGTCAGGAGGGTAGGGGAACAGCGAGAGGCCACCCTCAAGAACTGGACGACAGGGGAGCAGTTTGAAACACAATGTAGTGTGTATGCATTGTCAGTGGGTAGAGGAGGGCAGAGGGAGAGGAGGTGGAAGGATTGGACTACAGAGAGAGTTGAACACATTTCTGATGTAGCATGTCCAATCCCAAACACATGACATCTCGCATGCAACTTTCACACATTGTGTGCATAAGTACATGCGTGAAAAGGTGTGATGCAAGGATGCACACAACCTTGCCCCGCCCACCTTGCTGGAAGGTCCATGCCCCCACTGTCTTGCTCTGTGGAGGCAGTCTCAGCAGCTCAAACTCCATCACACCTCCGGCCACCATCATGGCCCTCATGTCCACCTCTCCTTCTTCCAGGAGGGGGTCATCATCGTCCTCCCCTAACCCCGGGGTAGGAGACACTGCATCTGGTGGACCTTGAGGGGAGGAGTCAGGTGCCCCCTCCCCTGCCCCTCCCCCTCCCCTGCCCCTCCCCCTCCTCTTTGACACCATTCACCTGGATGGGGGTTAGTAATAGAAATACATACTTATATATACATACATATGCATCTGCATACTATCAATGGTACACACGTGGATCTACACACAGCCCATGAGAGAACTCACATGCACACCTACAAACAGGTTAAAATTGATCTTTACACACAAACTCATCAGATCTTTACACACAGTGCATACGTACAGGTATACTTGTGTGTGTGTGTGTGTGTGTGTGTGTGTGTGTGTGTTTGTGTGTGTGTGTTTGTGTGTGTGTGTGTGTGTGTGTGTGTGTGTGTTTGTGTGTGTGTGTTTGTGTGTGTGTGTGTGTGTGTGTGTGTGTGTGTGTGTGTGTGTGTGTGTGTGTGTGTGTGTGTGTGTGTGTGTGTGTGTGTGTGTGTGCGTTTGTGATGGGCCAAAGTAGCTACTAAGATGTCACCACTTGTTTCTATGCTTTTTCGGACATTGCTGAACAGTCCAGGCGGCGATTCTGCAAAAGTGCAGGACAGTGCAGGCTGGCGCTAATCTATGGTGCACCGAGCAAGCGTGCCAGACAGTACAGCGGACACTGGAAGTATCCATGCTGCATGCAGCAAGCATGCTGGACAGCACAGGCTTTCATGCTGCATATAGCGAAAACGCTGGACAGTGCAGGCATCCTTGCCGCACCAAGCTGGGCATGTGATGCCGAGCAAGCAGTCTTGGCACAAAGAGTGTGTCGCCAGTGCAGGCATCCATGACACAGGGTGGGTGAGCTACACCAAGCAGGCATAGGTGGTCAATAGTGCACACAACAGACGTGCCACACAGTGCAGGGGTACAAGTTGGACGGAGCAGAATGCTGCACTGAATGTTGACTGCATCCTGGAGATGACTGGCCAGTTAGGCAAGCAGAGCAAGTAGGACCTGCACCCTGTAGGCTAGTAGAAGAGGGCTACTGGATGACAGACTGACTAGTCTGGGCGGCCAAACAGGCAACACATGCAGGCGGCACAGAGCCGGTGTGCTACGTACATGAAACAGGTCTGCTGGAGAGCTAAATGACCAGTTTGTGCACAATGCAGGTAGTGCATGCATGCTGCACAGAGCAGGTTGTGAGCAACACAGACTCGAATGCTGCATAGTGCAATTTGTGCTTGATAACGCAAGTCTTGATGCTGCACCAAGCTAGCAGGTGCACCAAGAACGACATGTACTGCACAGACCTGCACTGCTGCACAGCCACAATGTGTTAACAGAGCTGGCCTGCTGCATTGAACAGGTGTGCTACAGAGGCAGCCGTTGTTTCTCAGGGCCAGCCAGCTACACAGGGCTGCATGTGGTTTATGCTGGCAGACCTGGCCAGCTAAATGCACAAGGTATGGTGCACTCGGCAGAGGCAGCCAGCTACATTGAGCTCCATAGCATGGTAGACTGGCCAGGTAGCTCAACAGCGGCGGTGTGCTAGACAAGGCAATCCAGTCATAGAGTTGTAGCGTGACACACAGGGTTAGCTGACTACGGTATTTTTACATGCTTGACAGCCAGCAAGTCATACCGGACTGGCCCACTGAGCCCAGTCAGCTTGCCACACACAGGTGGCATGTTAGGGAGAGTCAGTTAGCCGCACACAGGTGGCATGTTAGGGAGAGTCAGTTAGCCGCACAAAGGTGGCATGTTAGGGAGAGTCAGTTAGCCGCACACAGGTGGCATGTTAGGGAGAGTCAGTTAGCCGCACACAGGTGGCATGTTAGGGAGAGTCAGTTAGCCGCACAAAGGTGGCATGTTAGGGAGTGTCAGTTAGCCGCACAAAGGTGGCATGTTAGGGAGAGACAGTTAGCCGCACACAGGTGGCATGTTAGGGAGAGTCAGTTAGCCGCACACAGGTGGCATGTTAGGGAGAGTCAGTTAGCCGCACACAGGTGGCATGTTAGGGAGAGTCAGTTAGCCGCACACAGGTGGCATGTTAGGGAGAGTCAGTTAGCCGCACACAGGTGGCATGTTAGGGAGAGTCAGTTAGCCGCACACAGGTGGCATGTTAGGGAGAGTCAGTTAGCCGCACACAGGTGGCATGTTAGGGAGAGTCAGTTAGCCGCACACAGGTGGCATGTTAGGGAGAGTCAGTTAGCCGCACACAGGTGGCATGTTAGGGAGAGTCAGTTAGCCGCACACAGGTGGCATGTTAGGGAGAGTCAGTTAGCCGCACACAGGTGGCATGTTAGGGAGAGTCAGTTAGCCGCACACAGGTGGCATGTTAGGGAGAGACAGTTAGCCGCACACAGGTGGCATGTTAGGGAGAGTCAGTTAGCCGCACACAGGTGGCATGTTAGGGAGAGTCAGTTAGCCGCACACAGGTGGCATGTTAGGGAGAGTCAGTTAGCCGCACACAGGTGGCATGTTAGGGAGAGTCAGTTAGCCGCACACAGGTGGCATGTTAGGGAGAGTCAGTTAGCCGCACACAGGTGGCATGTTAGGGAGAGTCAGTTAGCCGCACACAGGTGGCATGTTAGGGAGAGTCAGTTAGCCGCACACAGGTGGCATGTTAGGGAGAGTCAGTTAGCCGCACACAGGTGGCATGTTAGGGAGAGTCAGTTAGCCGCACACAGGTGGCATGTTAGGGAGAGTCAGTTAGCCGCACACAGGTGGCATGTTAGGGAGAGTCAGTTAGCCGCACACAGGTGGCATGTTAGGGAGAGTCAGTTAGCCGCACACAGGTGGCATGTTAGGGAGAGTCAGTTAGCCGCACACAGGTGGCATGTTAGGGAGAGTCAGTTAGCCGCACACAGGTGGCATGTTAGGGAGAGTCAGTTAGCCGCACACAGGTGGCATGTTAGGGAGAGTCAGTTAGCCGCACACAGGTGGCATGTTAGGGAGAGTCAGTTAGCCGCACACAGGTGGCATGTTAGGGAGAGTCAGTTAGCCGCACACAGGTGGCATGTTAGGGAGAGTCAGTTAGCCGCACACAGGTGGCATGTTAGGGAGAGTCAGTTAGCCGCACACAGGTGGCATGTTAGGGAGAGTCAGTTAGCCGCACACAGGTGGCATGTTAGGGAGAGTCAGTTAGCCGCACACAGGTGGCATGTTAGGGAGAGTCAGTTAGCCGCACACAGGTGGCATGTTAGGGAGAGTCAGTTAGCCGCACACAGGTGGCATGTTAGGGAGAGTCAGTTAGCCGCACACAGGTGGCATGTTAGGGAGAGTCAGTTAGCCGCACACAGGTGGCATGTTAGGGAGAGTCAGTTAGCCGCACACAGGTGGCATGTTAGGGAGAGTCAGTTAGCCGCACACAGGTGGCATGTTAGGGAGAGTCAGTTAGCCGCACACAGGTGGCATGTTAGGGAGAGTCAGTTAGCCGCACACAGGTGGCATGTTAGGGAGAGTCAGTTAGCCGCACACAGGTGGCATGTTAGGGAGAGTCAGTTAGCCGCACACAGGTGGCATGTTAGGGAGAGTCAGTTAGCCGCACACAGGTGGCATGTTAGGGAGAGTCAGTTAGCCGCACACAGGTGGCATGTTAGGGAGAGTCAGTTAGCCGCACACAGGTGGCATGTTAGGGAGAGTCAGTTAGCCGCACACAGGTGGCATGTTAGGGAGAGTCAGTTAGCCGCACACAGGTGGCATGTTAGGGAGAGTCAGTTAGCCGCACACAGGTGGCATGTTAGGGAGAGTCAGTTAGCCGCACACAGGTGGCATGTTAGGGAGAGTCAGTTAGCCGCACACAGGTGGCATGTTAGGGAGAGTCAGTTAGCCGCACACAGGTGGCATGTTAGGGAGAGTCAGTTAGCCGCACACAGGTGGCATGTTAGGGAGAGTCAGTTAGCCACACACAGGTGGCATGTTAGGGAGAGTCAGTTAGCCACACACAGGTGGCATGTTAGGGAGAGTCAGTTAGCCACACACAGGTGGCATGTTAGGGAGAGTCAGTTAGCCACACACAGGTGGCATGTTAGGGAGAGTCAGTTAGCCACACACAGGTGGCATGTTAGGGAGAGTCAGTTAGCCACACACAGGTGGCATGTTAGGGAGAGTCAGTTAGCCACACACAGGTGGCATGTTAGGGAGAGTCAGTTAGCCACACACAGGTGGCATGTTAGGGAGAGTCAGTTAGCCACACAAAGGTGGCATGTTAGGGAGAGTCAGTTAGCCACACTTAGGTGGCATGTTAGGGAGAGTCAGTTAGCCACACACAGGTGGCATGTTAGGGAGAGTCAGTTAGCCACACACAGGTGGCATGTTAGGGAGAGTCAGTTAGCCACACAAAGGTGGCATGTTAGGGAGAGTCAGATAGCCACACACAGGTGGCATGTTAGGGAGAGTCAGTTAGCCACACAAAGGTGGCATGTTAGGGAGAGTCAGTTAGCCACACACAGGTGGCATGTTAGGGAGAGTCAGTTAGCCACACAAAGGTGGCATGTTAGGGAGAGTCAGTTAGCCACACACAGGTGGCATGTTAGGGAGAGTCAGTTAGCCACACAAAGGTGGCATGTTAGGGAGAGTCAGTTAGCCACACTTAGGTGGCATGTTAGGGAGAGTCAGTTAGCCACACACAGGTGGCATGTTAGGGAGAGTCAGTTAGCCACACACAGGTGGCATGTTAGGGAGAGTCAGTCAGCCACACAAAGGTGGCATGTGACACAGGACCAAATAGCTAAACTGCCTTGGCATGCTAATGAAAAGTAACCGTGCCGAGTTGGCATGCTAGAAAGAACCAGCTGGCTTCGCAGTGTTGGTGTGCAAGGCAGTGCCAGTTGGCTACAGAGTGCCGGCAGGCTAGCAAGGGCCAGCTAGCTGTACAGAAGTGATGTGTGAAACGGACCCCACTACCCGTGTGAGATTAGCTTGCTGAGCTGAGCCATCCAGCTACAGGAGTAGGCTTGAACAAGCATGCTTATAACAGTCCCTATGGATGTACCGCGCATGCTAGAGAAAGAGCTGACATGCTACCCACAGCTGCCTGGTGTGTTAAGGCAGTGCATGTAAGCTAGACAGCATAAAGCCTGCGGAAAACATGCCATACATAAGAGCCAGTGTATGTACGTGACGCAACCAGCATGTTACACCGAGTGCACACACGTGCTGTGTAGAGTAGGCGTGCTAAAGCTAGGTCAATTCAGTAATCGTAGTGGGCGGCCTGCTAAATAGAGCGGCTCAGGGTGAGGGTGCCACCAGTGTGCGTAGGAACTGATAATTATCTGACACTGAACTGTTCTCACACCACAGGGTGTGAACTGAAGTTATATTCCATAAAACAGTATAACAGACAAAACAGGTGTGGGCAATCACACAGCAAAAGTGACAGAGTGAATTAAGGCATAATGTAGAGCTAGCCTGCACACCCATATACAGTGGGTCTGCTACACCCAATGAGCACAGGGTAGCAATACATTGTGCTACACGAGGGAGTGTAATACCAGGAGCAGGGATGTGACAGAAGGGAGCAAGGCACCACACTCAGCAAGCGTGCTGCAGGCCTCCTACGCAGGGCAGGCAGGTCGTGCCACTGCATGTGAGCTAAACTGGAGCAGACACACGCCATGCTCCCAGCAATTTGTATAGAATGGATGTGCCAGGCCTGAGCTTGCAGCTGCTGATGTGTGGCCCAGCTACCATCCTAAGCTGAGCAGGTGTGCTGCCTGGACCACCTTGCATAGTCATACAAAATATACCCATATAATGCTAAAACAGGAAATAAGGAAAGAAAAAAGAAAAAAGAATGGGAAAGAGCAGTCGTCCACAGGGTGGATGTGGAGTTTGAGTGCACACAGAGCACATACACCAAAAAGGTGAACCACACAATGCAGTTGCTATCCAGAGCAAGTGTGCCAAGGAAGGCCCTGCCATCTTTCAGCACAGAACATATATACGTGCTTCGTAACATTTTTGTGAGGTGGAAGTGCAGCGGAGACACAAAGGAACCTGTCTGCATGTTGCAAGAGACTGCATGATAACTTGGGAATTCAGCAGATGTGCAAGGGTACACAGCCCAGGAGGGCCCCACACCAGGGACAAATATACCACAGGTGTGCTGCACATGGTACGTGAAATAAAATATGCCATTTATAACATGGGCCATGCATGGCAGAAAGGCTGCTACACCTTGCCGGCTAAAATTGAACAACCACCCAATGGGTGTGCGTAGTGGACAGTCGTCGCTGAAGCTGAGCGGCTTATGCTAAGGGACCATCCAATGCAGTGTGCTGCGTGCGCCAAGTGGGCACATGACGCTGAGCGGTGCTGTATGGCATGTGAACTACACCATTCAGGTGTTCTGCAGGGCGGATTGCAGGCTATACAGCAGTGTGTGCGTTGTGCAGATTAAGGCTAGCTCTTGCACTGCAGATTGAGGCATACTCTGCAAGCCACACCCTGCAGATGTGTCCCACAGAATAAGGCTATACCAATCAGATGTATAGTGTCAACAGTACATGTGCCACAGGCAGTGAGGCAAGCGTGCTGCACAAAATGCCAGAAGTGCCTCCTCCTCCTGATGGGAGCAAGCGTCCACATTGAGCTAGGGTGCAGTAACATGTGGCACATGGGTCAACTAGCCAGGTCCCCTTCTGCACCGCGGAGCACGGAAGAGCACGGCAACCAAAGTTAAAGTGAGTGTCATTGTTCCGTGGGTCACAACTCGCCAACACACACAAAAGTAACGAGCAGGACCGTGGTGCCTTGTTGCCTCCAATGGATCATACATACATACATACATAGTCATACATACATACATACATACATACATCGCCAACACACACAAAAGTAACGAGCAGGACCGTGGTGCCTTGTTGCCTCCAACGGCTCCTGTGTGTACGGCAGTAAATAGACACGTGCTTGAGCACTACGCATGCACAACCCCTGCTTCCATGAAGTTCCTACGCACGGACATTTCGAACGCCTGCCATTAACTATGTTCAACTTTGCTAAACTACGTTACATACACACATACACACACACACACACACACACATACACACATACACGCACACACACACACACACACACACACACACACACACACACACACACACACACACACACACACACACACACACACACACACACACACACACACACACACACACACACACACACACACACACACACACACACACACACACACACACACATCTCATCACACATGCAGGAGGGGCAGATAAAAGGAGACATTAACATACTTGGTGTGTGTGAGTAACCAACTACAGTCACATTGTCCACTACCAATTCACAGTCTCACACAACACACGTTCATACATGCCATGCCACGTCCCCTGACGGCTCCACTCGGTCCACCAAGGCGGCCCATGCAGCTCACCGTGGACCTTGCACGGAGGGCACACCAGTCCCCCGGTCGTCTTGTTGATGAAGACGGTCTTAGAGGACTCCCTCTCGCATAGCGGACAGGTCAGGGGCAGAGCGTCGTGGTGGCCTTCCTTGTGTGGGAGCTTGTTCGCCTCCAGGAATCGCTTCACCGTCGACGGCGAGAGGACGGCTTAAACAGCACTCACATCTTTCCGGTCAAATCCGCCACTGCATGCACTGAGGTCACAGTCACAGGGAAGATGTCGATTGCGCCGCCCAAGGATCGATGCGGAAGGTTACTCGAAACTTTGCCGTTTGCGTGCGAAAGACCGCCATTTTGTCTAAGAAAACGCAGTCACGTGACACAATATAATATACATCATTTTCACATATCTATGAACAGAAAACATACACTACAGCTGAGGGCAACATCTGTAAGCCAGTTCAACTGACTCCAGTGGAGGGACCTACAGCGAGGAAAGGTGAAGACATTACTATGATAAGCCTCTCTCAGTGTGCAGTGAAGTACAGAAATTCTGTGTACTTCAGAGTTGTCTGGATTCAACGGTACACGACCGACGATGAGCCCAGTTATAGCTAGCTAGCTATAAATATATGTCTAGCAGTGCAATATTCTATCTCTAGCTAGCTAGCTATAAATATATGTCTAGCAGTGCAATATTCTATCTCTAGCTAGCTAGCTATAAATATATGTCTAGCAGTGCAATATTCTATCTCTAGCTGGTTAGCTATAAATATATGTCTAGCAGTGCAATATTCTATCTCTAGCTGGTTAGCTATAAATATATGTCTAGCAGTGCAATATTAATTCTATCTCTAGCTAGCTAGCTATAAATATATGTCTAGCAGTGCAATATTCTATCTCTGGTAGCTAGTTAGCTACTCTAACACAGATTGTGGTATCTCTGTGCAGGCATGCAAGAGTCTGTGGCAACCTGAGGTCACGTGGCAGCCCAGTATGCTCTTCAAGGATATTCTGTTTGTATGTTTATAGGATATCCAGTGTGTGTATGTGCGCGCGCGCGTGTGGTGTGTGTGTGTGTGTGTGCGTGTGTGCGTGTGTGTGCGTCTGTGCGTGTGTGTGTGTGTGTGTGTGTATGCGTGTACGTGTGTGTGTACGTGTGTACGTGTTTGGAGTGTGTGTGTGTGTGTGTGTGTGTGTGTGTGCGTGTGTGTGTACGTGTGTGTGTGTGTGTGTACGTGTGTGTGTGTGTACGTGTGTGTGTGTGTGTACGTGTGCGTGTGTGTGTGCGTGTGCGTGTGTGTGTGCGTGTGTGTGAATTGTCCACCTGCCACTGTGCACCCTAACCCTAGCACTGCTTTTCTAGATTCTACCCAATGTCTTTAATGGGCAAGGGGTGTGATAAGAAGTGATGCAGCAAAAGACAGAGACAGAGGAAAGTGATGTTGTGCTGTTTAATGTGAGCGGAGACTTTCATGTTCACATGTTCCCATATTTCTCCTTACCCTGCACAAGACAGCAGCTGTGTGTGCTTGTGTGTGTTGTTCATCATTTGCTATTACTTTTTTGTAGACAGTGACAAGGGAATACCTGGTTTTGACGGAGTCTTGGAAATCGATGAAGTGAGAAGTGCATGTATTTGTAGGTGGCTGCATGTCATGTAGATATACTGATATTTTCTCTTCAATCTTCCATTTATGGAACACTTTCTGTGTCATTGGGTGCAGCCACTTACAAACCGGAGGACAAGTCACAAAGAGACTGGAGATTGACACTGGAACTCTTGTATTTGTCGTTTAGTGCATTTTTATTACGAGCATTGCTGTATTTGCCTAATGCATATGGAATTTAGTCAATACGGGTTCAGTTTGATTGTTACATGCATGATGCGATATCAAAAAAGAACGGTGGTAACGATCTCGACTGATACTGATAACAGCCCGGCTGCAGTTTGAATCGACATCGTTGATACAACGAATCGCTAACAAATCCGTTGCCAAAAACACCTCAGATCCGATAACTGGCGCCTATGAAACAATATCAGACTTCGGTTGTGGGACTGATTCAGACCATTATCGGAAACTATCAGATTCGTGTTGGCTGTGTGTTTTAGGTGTGTAGACAGTAAATAGACACGTTCTAGAGCACTACGCATGCGCAGTTTTGAATGCCTGCCATTAACTATGCCCAACTTTGTTAAACCACGTTACATACATACATACATACATACATACATACATACATACATACATACATACATACATACATTTGAGAGTGTTAAATGGCAACACATCCCCTTCACACATGTATGGATTTACGAACATGTACATGCACGCACACACACACACATCTCCACCAACGTGATGCATGTTAGAGTGCCGTGCACAGGCAAAGCTGTAAACAGCAAGTGCACCAACTAAACCCAACATTACAGTGCACTGCGGCTAGGACAGGTGAATCCTCAAACCATGAAATTTCAGCTCCAGCTGTAGCTAGTTGCTTTCCTTCAACTCAATTCCAAACATCAAATAGCTTTGAGGTCGGAACATGTCTGGTGTGTGCGCTCAGTACACCAGGTGGCCAGACACAGCAGAGCAAAACACTGGATGGTGTAGGAAAGTCTGACGGAGTAGCCATGGTGTGTGTGCGTATGTATGTACATGCACACACAGGAGTCCAAAAGTCTGCATCTGCCTCTGCATCTGCATCTGCATGGGGTATTCCTAGAAATGGTGATTATTACTGTAGTCAATTGCAAGGACCTTTCATGGATCGGGTGAACAGCCGACTTAGCGACAGGGATGTGATGATGTCATTCCACCACCTCATCACTCCTATTTGGCTATGTGAGATGTAGCAGCTACTGTAGCCCCAGGCACATGGCAGCAAATGGCTCACAAAGGACACACCAAAAGTCACTGGGTCACACAGGTAATTAAGGAAGGAGTAGAAGACACTGAAAGTGTAATTGGTGACTACACTTTAACAGCTCCACTCGGTCCACCAAGCTGGACCAGCTCACCGTGGACCTTGCACGGAGGGCACACCAGTCCCCCGGTCGTCTTGTTGATGAAGACTGTCTGAGAGGTCTCCCTCTCGCACAGCGTACAGGTCAGGGGCAGAGCGGCGTGGTGGCCTTCCTTGTGTGGGAGCTTGTTCGCCTCCAGGAACCGCTTCACCGTGAACGGAGGGAGGACGGCTTGCGTCTTGCCGGTCAAGTCCGTCACTGTCTCTTCGTCACTTTTTGCAGACAAGACTGTGAGAGCAGATGGCGTCACACATCGATCCATCCATCCATCCTGAGCACAGTGACCGCCATTAGAGCTCACGTGACCGACAGTGGGAGCACATGTGTACTACAGTTGCAACCAGCTGGTACCAAAAGGGCGCGTGCTGTTGGCTGTAAATAAACCATACGTGTCACACATGTACGTCCTTTTTGTGTACAAAGTAAAGTTAAAAGGTTCAACAATGCAAAAGTTAATGACAAGTACAACTAAAGAATAGGAAGGACTACTAAGAATACATGCCAATTTATTCATGTATACAAACATACTGCATTTATACACTATACACAGCATACTGTATCGTAGTCTTGTACAAGATTCAAGAGAATACTATACAGGTACAAACATGTATAAAAGACTTACAGGAAAGAGTGGAAAACAAAGCTATGTGTGTTTGCAGTCACATGTTGTTCTGTGCCAGCTTGAGTGGGTCAGGAGTGTGAGGTGGTCTCCGTCAGTGGGTCTGCTCACCTGCAGGGCAGACAGTGGGTGGACATGAGTGGGTGGAGTGAAGGGAGTGAAGACAAGAGTGAAGTGTGTGTGAAGTGTGAGGTGGTGGGTGGAGTTGGGTGGGGACCACAGGAAAGTGGTCATCCCATTCCACATGTGGAGTTGGGTGGGGACCACAGGGAAGTGGTAATCCCATTCACATGTGGAGTTGGGTGGGGACCACAGGAAAGTGGTCATCCCATTCCACATGTTGAGTTGGGTGGGGACCACAGGGAAGTGGTAATCCCATTCACATGTGGAGTTGGGTGGGAGTCATAGAAAAGCCACAGCTCCGTGCCATCTGCCACCAATGACGCAACATACATACCACACAAGACGATTGCAAACATCTGCACAATGCTGATGTTAGAAATGCAGCACGCACACACACGCACACACACACACACACGCACACGCACACGCACACGCACACGCACACGCACACGCACACACACACACACACACACACACACACACACACACACACACACACACACACACACACACACACACACACACACACACACACACACACACACGCACGCACGCACGCTCCTACCAACCTCCTTGTTCCAGCTCCTCCATCATCTTCCTCCCAAGTGACTGCATGTTTGGGTAGCCGTCTGCTGCAGTAGCAACTCTGAGGTACTCCTTTAGAGTGTCCACATTGGCATGATGTGCCAAGTGATGGTACAACACCTCACGTGCGTCGTCAGTGTTGGAGGTGTTGATGTCTGACCTGACGTCTTCTGTGATTACACATTTACGAACGAGCCTGAGCAGACTCAATCTGGGGTTGACGACCTCAAAAAACTCTGTCTCGTGTCTCTTGAGAAATTCTGACACTGAAAATTGTGTGGCTGCAGTAAGTCCAACAAATGAACACACAGTGTAACGGGCCAGACTAACAGAAGTGCTTTGTTCAATGTTGTGCCATTGTACAGCATGGCAGTGTCTACTCCAATGGAGTGATAACAAGCTGCGTCCACACCTTACTTGGCCCCACACAACAGACTGGTTCACTGTACGCAGCTTACAACATGGACTGTATGACCAGTGCACACAGCGCAGGAAGTGCATGGGGCCATCTGAACTAGCACAGATTGTCAATAGGCCAATTTACAGTAGTGTGTACAGATGTGCATGCTATGCACTGAATAGCTAGTTGAAATGAAGGCGCAATCATTTCTCTGATTTGTGAAGGCAGTGGTTGGCTATGCTAACAAACTGGTTAACATCCTCCCCATACCTCAAGACCCACACTACCCCTGAGGTGTGTACACCTCAACCAGAGCACGCTACATACAGGAGAGGTAGGATACACACGCACACACGCACACACACACACACACACACACGCACACACACACACACACTGATTTGATTTGTGAAGGCAGTGGTTGGCTATGCTAACAAACTGGTTAACATCCTCCCCATACCTCAAGACCCACACTACCCCAGAGGTTTGTACACCTCAACCTGAGCACGCTACATACAGGAGAGGTGGGATACACACACATGCATGCATGCACGCACGCTACATACAGGAGAGGTGGGATACACACACATGCACGCACGCACGCACGCACGCACGCACGCACGCACGCACGCACGCACGCACACACACACACACACACACACACACACACACACACACACACACACACACAGTCGTTCACATGCACACAGTGTCAAGTAACACAGTGCTGGAGGGACCTTACCAGTTGAAGTAGCTTGTGCTTTCTTCGAAGTTGGAGCAGTTTGACAAGTGCCAATGGGAGGGTGGGCACGGCTTGGGGTCTCTGAACCTGCCAGTGCACAAACCAGTCACAGTGCATCACACTCCACTCCACTGCACACACTGCCTAACCCTAGCCTTTTCATGACCACCACTACTGGTCTGCTGTCATCCAACACTTGTGTGTGCATGCAATCCCTGGACTTTGGGGCTCAGCACACACAAGTGGTATGGACATGCTCCTCAGAGCAGTCCCAGTGGGAGGGGCACTACTGTAGCTGGGGTGCGTCGATGAATGAAGTGGGTGGAGTGTGATCTAACCTGTTTGAGAGGGTGCAATTCCCCCTGACCCCGTCCCCTCCCGAGTAAAGCCAGTGTGCTGTCTCTCTACAACAGCCTGTTGGGGAAAGAGGAAGGCACTTCAGTGAGTAAGGGAGAAAGCAACTTCTTCTTATAAAGCAGTCAACTCACATAATGAGACATGTTCTGGAACAGATCACACTCTGATCTATCCAGTTCCTTTGCAGCCTTGTTTAGCTGGCAGCGAACAGACGCAGCGACTTGGTTCTTCACCTTCAGCTCAGCAATGTGTGAGGCTTCACATGTTTTGTGTAGAGTATGGTGTGTGGCTTCAGGAGTGCCACACGGAGCACGACATTCCTGGCATGTCTGTCCGAGGACCAGGTAGGGACTCTTCACACACTCACTGCAGGGCCCGCTACGAGGGTCCTTGGCAGACGTGCTGTGGAAGAGGAAGCAGTACGAGTCTGCAATGGCTTCTATGACGGTGTCACGGTATTCTCGATATTCGCCTTTGTGGTGATCCATGCTCACACTGATGTGGGTGGCATGATCGTGCAGACTGACAAAGCCTACTGCTCCTACACCAAACGTCATACGCTTACGAGAGATAGAGTCTGTGCAAATCTCCCACCCTTCTGCATTTTGCAAGCGAGCGCTCATTCCTGTGAACACCCCACAAGGAATGAAGGATGTGCTCTCGAACGTGACGGCAAAGCCTAGCGACTCCTCCTGTGGCCCAGTACTGACTCCTGATGGGGCTGCATCATCTGGTGAGGAGGTCAGTACTGACGGGACAAAGAGAACCCTGCCTCCCTCCTGTGACTTGATCTCCGCTCCAATGAAGAGTTGCACCAGGAGGTCCATGAAGTGGTCGGGATTGAGTTGAACCCCAAGCTCTCGAAGAGCTTCCCTTGTCAATTTCCCTTCATCCTTTAGTAGAATTTTGTGACCTCCCCAGACCTCTTCAAACTGCACTAGATACAGTTTGGAAATGTTCTCAAAGAGGTGCGAGGGATTGGTGAAGACCAGGCAGGCACTCTCCTCAGTGTGCCCCACATCAGCCCCACAGAGGTGAATGAGGAGACCCAGAGCATGGAAGTAGGTCACCATGGCGTGAAACTCTCCGGCGTCGGTAACAGAGCCTTCCGCTCTGCACCTTTCATACAGCTCACTGTATGAGTAGAATGGCTTCTCGCTCTGGCTCAGCTCCAACAGCTGGTGGAGGTACCACCTCACGGGGATGTCTACCTTGACAGCATCTTCCATTGCCTGTTTCGTGATTTTCTCCTTGAGGTTCTTGGTGGCACAGCAGTGCTTACATTTACAGTGCTTATGCGACTGATGACTCTTGTCAACATACAGTTTATTGTTGACAGGAAAGAACATCAGCTGGGATTTCTCGTTCGGAACAACCGCTGTTTCAAGAAGGCGCGATTTCAACTGCAATGTTTTATGCAGTATTTCATTGGAAGCCTTCAATTTTTCATCTGCATCCTTTTCATCCAGTTTATCAAGGTGAGTGCCCACCAACATAAGGCGGGGCTTACTCTCACTCATTACATCTGGGAGAACTGGAACCTTCCTGTCAGCAAGCGAACGCACTGTCATTGCAGAGCGTGTAACCATCTCAGCAACGGAGAGGGCGGATTTAGCTGCGTACATCGTATTTCCTTCAGTGGAGCATAGCTCATCTGTAGGACATTTCATCAGCTCCTCTGAGACATTGAATACATTTAGGTAGATGGCTGGTATGGTGACAAAGAGTGGGAGGATATCGTGGTATGCTAGCTGGCCCCCACAGTCTAGGAACTGTAGGAGATGTGCATCGGACAGGGCAACAGCAGCTAAATCAGGATTCTGCAATTCTCGGTATATTCGACGACTCATTGACGCAACGGAGGCGGATTTATCACCCGAAGGCTGAATGCCTGCTTCACGGTGCATGCTTTCATGTGTGCTGGGTAGCATGATCTCCTCAGCTGCTGTCTCATGTGAGCTGTGTAGAATGCTGTCATCGGCTTCTGTCCCATGTGTGCTGGGGAGGTTGATGTCCTCGGCTGCTGTGTCATAATCCACTGGCTTCTGTACAGTGCTGCTCCGAGCTGCTATTGTTTCCCGCAGGTGTGTGAGTAGACTGAGTATTCCACTATCACTGTTCACCAACACCCATCTATTTTCTGATACTAGACACATACGGCTATCAACTCCAGATGGACACACACTGACTGTTTCTGCCGTCTTCATCACTGGAGTGCTACTGCTGACCTCAGGTGGTTCCAGCTCAAGGAGGTGGTGACGCAGTGCAGTCTTGCCAGCCCGGGGAGGGCCAATGGTCATGGCCTTGGAAACATGGAGGGTGATGGTGGGGTTGTCTCTGATGGCTTTGTGGTACAGTGTGGAGCAATCCCCCTCTGTGAAACCTAGAATATAAGGCAGACATGCAATAATAATTCAGTAATAGAGTAAACATTCTCTGACATGAAGTGTCAATAGACAAAGGGTATGTACGTATGTACACTAACAGTGTACAGACACATGCACATGCACACAAATGCACACGCTGTGCAAGTGTCCACACTCTTGCTACAGTGTATGGTAGTCAAGAAGGCTTTGAATATCATGGCATCCATGCACACATATGCACAGTGTGCAAATGTCTACACTCTCATGTACACTAACAGCATACAGATGGACACACACACACACACACACACACACACACACACACACACACACACACACACACACACACACACACACACACACACACACAGACACGCGTGCGCCCCCCTACACACACATCATCCTCTGCTCTCCTTGTCCTCTAAAAGGTTAGGCTAGCCAATACATGCGCACACACTCCATCCCCCATGTTCATCACCTAATGTACACACACACACACACACACATACACGAATGCACACACATCACACTGCGCAAATCCCCCACTCTCCTGCTACAGAATATGTTTAATGCACAAGTACAGGCAGACCAGACTGACGTTGGCAGTGGTTAGTGTTGGCAGTGAGTGATGCAACATGTCAGCATCACCTCTCCTCATATTGGTGGTGGGAACCAACATGGACAGACAGACAGCAACTCTGCACTCACCCTTCACTGTGGCTGGCTGTGGTTCTTCATGAGGATCTGACTCTCCTTCGGCAGGCTCAGAGGGGTCCTGCATGGTTGGGAAGAAGGAGGCACAAGTCACGTCTTGGTGGGTGGGGACTAATGACTTGTGGGTGAATGAACGTGCATTACTGACCTTTGACCCCTGATGCTTGGACTCCTCTTCAACTTCCTTTGAGCTCAGCTTTGTGTGGCTCTGGGAGTCCACTGAATCAGTGGAATGTTCAGGACTTGTAAATGTATCACCTGGCAATCCATGGGTCTGGGTGCTCCCTGGACCACTTAACATCCCTAGATGTACGTAGGATAGACATACAGGAGGATGACACCTGGTGTTTGCTGCAGCTCCTCTGCATCTTACACAACAGCACAGAGCACACTGTCTCACACGTGCAGTTACTGCAGATGGTACAGAGAGAGTTGCAGTAGGTCTGGCCTGACCAGGGGCAGCTTCTCTGAGCAGTGTGTAGTGTGATAGTAACACACCACATGTGAGAGTTGTGGACAGTCTTGTCACAACCCCAGCAACCTGAGCTCCCTCTCTGTGCATCGCCACATGTGTAGTGTAATCAAACATGGTCCAGACATGGTCACATGACCAGACCACTCCCACTGGACACAATGGGCTAGAGGTGGTCTTAGAGTCTCACGTCTGATGCCTACCCTTTAGGGGCTTATGACTACCCTATTCCTGTAACTCCAGCCAGATTGCAAGTTGGCATAATGCAGTACTCGGAACGAAACTTGCAAAGTATGTTACTATAGTATAACTCACTCTTAAGCTCCTTCTTCACAAGCAAGCCATGTTTCTCCAGCACTTGACAGGCCTCCTTCACTACCTCTGCAGGTTTGGTTAACAGGACTTGATTAAGATGACCCTCCCACCATTTCCAACTTTTCTTCCTAGCCACCTCAGAGCACTCTTCTGCTGTTAGGAGGTGTCTAGTGAAGAGCTCATTCAGTGCTGCAGGGTGGGAATAGGTTTACAAATCACTTGACCACTCACTGCTTCATGCAGTGTGCTGTGTACGCATTTTCACCACACAGTATACACTCAACAGTTGGACACATGTAAATGCTATGTAGTCTGACGGCCAATGATGCAACATATCAGTGATGTTGCATCACTCAAATACTCAGTGATAGGAGAGAGAGAAATGTGGACATTTCTGTGGTTGTCACACAACAGTGAAAAAGGTTATGCTGTTATTGTCACATTTTGTCATCACAGACACACAGCCTGTCACACAACAAGTGTAAGCCTATCTACGTACTTTGACATAACAATGGCTGCCACAGTGACAACGATACTGGTAAATGAAGTGGTGAACATGCAAATAAGTTTAAACAGTGCCTTCTGGAGGACAACTACGTGCATTACTGTGAAAATACTGTACTATAAAATGCCGACCTCTCAACTACAACTTCTTTGCTTCCCTGTTTCCCACCATGAACTTACCATAGTCCCTAGCACATAGCCCTATTCTACACACATACAGTAGACAGAAGGTCTACCGTGGGTATTCTCACATGGACAGCTGTTGACAGAACATGTAAACACTGGCAACATGGCCAACCATGTACTGTAACCGTGAGGTATGGGATACTCAATGGTCTCTTTTGGCACACACATGCAAATCAGCAAACGTGGCTGATCATGTAAGTGGCACGAGCACATGCATGGAAGTAAT
Source organism: Aplysina aerophoba (assembly GCA_949841015.1). Lineage (NCBI taxonomy): Eukaryota > Metazoa > Porifera > Demospongiae > Verongiida > Aplysinidae > Aplysina > Aplysina aerophoba. The sequence goes on along the minus strand of OX465035.1, from coordinate 8,208,569 downwards.
TAGGAGGAGTTGGGAGGAACGTTACACTTAGGACAACTTGTTTAGTGCAAACAGCAGCAGTAGTCGCCCACGCATTATACCGTTGGTCGGAAATTTTGGCGGGGAATGCATTTTGGCGGGGAATTTAGTTTGGCGGATTGGCGGTTTTGAGATCAATCCGCCAATATTTCATCCGCCAAAAATTATAAGTATAGTATAATACTAATATGAGCAAAGTGTGCTACTATAGTATAACTCACTCTTCAGCTTCTTCACAGGCCAGCCATGTTTCTTCAGCACTTGACAGGCTTCCTCCACTATCTCTGCAGGTTTGGTTAACAGGACTTCATTAAGATGGTCCTCCCACTCCCAACTCTCCTTACTAGCCACCTCAGAGACCTCTTTTGCTGTTAGGAGGTGTCTAGTGAAGAGCTCATTCAGTGCTGCAGGGTGGGAATAGGTTTACAAATCACTTGACCACTCACTGCTTCATGCAGTGTGCTGTGTACAGATTTTCACTACACAGTATACACTGGACAGTTGGACACATGTAAAAGGAACCAGAAAGTGAGACCCCTCCTACCACTACCCCTGCACTGGTATTCCCATACATCAAGTAAGCACCATTCCCACCATTACCCTAGCATAGTCCCTAGCACATAGCCCTACGCATTCTACACACATACAGTAGGAGCTGATATGCAGACCCTCCAGACTGAAACAGCAGGGGTTATGTAGTCTGACGGTGAATGATGCAACATATCAGTGATGTTGCATCACTCAAATACTCAGTGATAGGAGAGAGAGAAATGTGGACATTTCTGTGGTTATCACACAACAGTGAAAAGGCTATGCTGTTATTGTCACATTTCGTCATCACAGCCACACAACTTGTCACACAACAAGTGTAAGCCTATCTACGTACTGTGACATAACAATGGCTGCCACAGTGACAACGATACTGGTAAAGGAAGTGTTGAACATGCAAATAAGTTTAAACAGTGGCTTCTGGAGGACAACTACGTGCATTACTGTGAAAATACTGTACTATAAACTGACTACCTCTCAACTACAACTTCTTTGCTTCCCTGTTTTCACCATGAACTTACCATAGTCCCTAGCACATAGCCCTATTCTACACACATACAGTAGGCAGAAGGTCTACCGTGGGTATTCTAACATGGACAGCTGTTTACAGAACATGTAAACACTGGCAACATGGCCGACCATGTACTGTAACAGTGAGGTATGGGATACTCAATGGTCTCTTTTGGCACACACACATGCAAATCAGTAAACGTGGCTGACCATGTAAGTGGCACGAGCACATGCATGGAAGTGATAATTAGGAGGAGTTGGGAGGAACGTTACACTTAGGAAAACTTGTTTAGTGCAAACAGCAGCAGTAGCCGCCCACGCATTATACCGTTGGTCGGAAATTTTGGCGGGGAATTCATTTTGGCGGGGAATTTATTTTGGCGGATTGGCGGTTTTGAGATCAATCCGCCAATATTTCATCCGCCAAACAGTATAAGTATAGTATAATACTAATATGAGCAAAGTGTGCTACTATAGTATAACTCACTCTTCAGCTTCTTCTTCACAAGCAAGCCATGTCTCTTCAGCACTTGACAGGCTTCCTCCACTACCTCTGCAGGTTTGGTTAACAGGACTTGATTAAGATGGTCCTCCCACTTCCCCTTCCTAGCCACCTCAGAGCACTCTTCTGCTGTTAGGAGGTGTCTAGTGAAGAGCTCATTCAGTGCTGCAGGGTGGGAATAGGTTTACAAATCACTTGACCACTCACTTCTTCATGCAGTGTGCTGTGTACACATTTTCACCACACAGTATACACTCAACAGTTGGACACATGTAAATGCTATGTAGTCTGACGGCCAATGATGCAACATATCAGTGATGTTGCATCACTCAAATACTCAGTGGTAGGAGAGAGAGAAATGTGGACATTTCTGTGATTGTCACACAACAGTGAAAAGGTTATGCTGTTATTGTCACATTTCGTCATCACAGCCACACAACTTGTCACACAACAAGTGTAAGCCTATCTACGTACTGTGACATAACAATGGCTGCCACAGTGACAACGATACTGGTAACGGAAGTGGTGAACATGCAAATAAGTTTAAACAGTGGCTTCTGGAGGACAACTACGTGCATTACTGTGAAAATACTGTACTATGAAATGACTACCTCTCAACTACAACTTCTTTGCTTCCCTGTTTCCCACCATGAACTTACCATAGTCCCTAGCACATAGCCCTATTCTACACACATACAGTAGGCAGAAGGTCTACCGTGGGTATTCTCACATGGACAGCTGCTTACAGAACATGTAAACACTGGCAACATGGCCGACCATGTACTGTAATCGTGAGGTATGGGATACTCAATGGTCTCTTTTGGCACACACACATGCAAATCAGCAAACGTGGCTGACCATGTAAGTGGCACGAGCACATGCATGGAAGTGATAATTAGGAGTAGTTGGGAGGAACGTTACACTTAGGACAACTTGTTTAGTGCAAACAGCAGCAGTAGTCGCCTGCGCATTATACCGTTGGTCGGAAATTTTGGCGGGGAATGCATTTTGGCGGGGAATTTAGTTTGGCGGATTGGCGGTTTTGAGATCAATCCGCCAATATTTCATCCGCCAAAAAGTACAAGTATAGTATAATATGAGCAAAGTGTGCTACTATAGTATAGCTCACTCTTCAGCTTCTTCACAGGCCAGCCATGTTTCTCCAGCACTTGACAGGCTTCCTCCACTACCTCTGTAGGTTTGGTTAACAGGACTTGAATAAGATGGTCCTCCCACCTCTCCTTCCCAACCACCACAGAGCACTCTTCTGCTTTTAGGAGGTGTCTAGCGAAGAGCTCATTCAGTGCTGCAGGGTGGGAATAGGTTTACAAATCACTTGACCACTCACTGCTTCATGCATTGTGCTGTGTACACATTTTCACTACACAGTATACACTGGACAGTTGGACACATGTAAAAGGAACCAGAAAGTAACACCCCTCCTACCACTACCCCACAACACAAACTCTGTCGGAATAGGTGTGATCGGTATAGGCAATGGCAGCACCGAACAATGGAACAACTAGCCTTACCAAATGGCAAGAACCTACGGAGATAAACCACTCCCATGAATTATGATGAATAAAGCACTCAAAATTCCTTTGATCCCCCCACTCAAGTCAATCTATACTGCTATAGTGTACAATGACTTGTGTATAATTATGTATTTGAAGCAATACGATATCTCCCTACTACACACACACAACACGCACGCACATGCATAAGTACACAGATACATACTGTACATACGTACATACACATGTAGACACACACACTTATATGCATCCAATTAACAATGAACCATAATGTCCCACACAACATGGGTTAGAAGAGGCCACCAACAATAGTCAAGGCTGGTATAGGGTGGACTGGCTCAACTGTTAGCTGAGCTGACTGTATACACACGGATGGGAAGGAGTGCACGAGCACTCTACCACAAAGGGATAAGCGTGCATTGGGATGAGAGCAGCGGTCTACCACCTAGACCAGAAAGTAAGACCCCTCCTACCCCAACCCCTGCACTGGCATTTCCATACATCAGGTAAACACCATTCCCATGGAAACATAATTGAATATGGCGGTCAGCTGTGAAGTGAACACCGGAAGTGGATGGAGAAGGGGGACTAGCAGGTGCACTAGACCAGAAGAAGGCACTTTCATTCTTCACATCAAACAGGCATTAGATGGCATTTGGTTCTGCACCTTTTGTCTGATGCCTCAATGAACTGAGTCTTATGGGATTAGTGGCCATTTTATGACATCATAACCTCACACAAATAATTTGACCATTCAGTTGTTTGTTCGACCCCCACACACCATGCCCAATTAATACATCCATCCTAGTAATATGATAATGCCAATACAGCAAGGTGTGTGCTGTGCTAGTCTGGATAGCTAGACCATCCCTAACAATGGCTGGAGGCGTGGAGAGGGAGGGACGGTCTGGAAAACATTGCCATTAGTTTCACACCTTGCCTGTGGTGTTGGACCAATCAGATGCTACTGTCAAACATCCGTGCTAATAGTATTCATGGCTTCTGATTGATCATCTTCTACCTCTTTCTGACTTTACTAGATCTTGTTAAGTGTCCAATCCATCTGGTGGCGTACTTACTAGCTCTGCTCTGAACACTTTGCGGTAGTCACAAGCAACCTGTGAACTAATCGTTATGTTTGTTAAACCACCCCTTCCTCTCTGCTCCCCGCTGTTTGTTAGAGATGGTCTAACTAAACGGCGACGTTGTTGAGCAATCACGTAGCATGCAAGGGGGATAATTCCAGTGAGATGTTTCAACCTTCAGGGTCTTCGTCAGTTACAAAACTGAAGAGTACAGTTTTTTGTGACTGACGAAGACCCTCAAGGTAGAAACGTCTCACTGCAATTTATCCACCTACGTAGGAATGTGATTGCTCAACAACATCCCCATTTGGTTTAACACACAGTCTAACACGTGCAGTTACTGCAGATGGTACAGAGAGATTTCCAGTAGGTCTGGCCTGACCAGGGGCAGCTTCTCTGAGCAGTGTGTAGTGTGATAGTAACACACCACATGTGAGAGTTGTGGACAGTCTTGTCACAACCCCAGCAACCTGAGCTCCCTCTCTGTGCATCACCACATGTGCAGTGTAATCAAACATGGTCCAGACATGGTCACATGACCAGACCACTCCCACTGGACACAATGGGCTAGAGGTGGTCTTAGAGTCTCACGTCTGATGCCTACCCTTTAGGGGCTTATGACTACCCTATTCCTGTAACTCCAGCCAGACTGCAAGTTGGCATAACGCAGTACTCGGAACGAAACTTAGCAAAGTGTGTTACTAGAGTATAACTCACTCTTTAGCTCCTCCTCCTTCACAGGGTAGCCATGTTTCTTCAGCACTTGACAGGCTTCCTGCACCACTTCTGCAGGTTTGGTTAACAGGACTCGATTAAGATGGTACTCCCATTCCCACCACGCCTTCCCAGCCACCTCAGAGCAGTCTTCTGCCGGTAGGAGGTGTCTAGTGAAGAGCTCATTCAGTGCTGTAGGGTGGGAATAGGTTTAAATATCACTTGACCACTGACTGCTTCAAGCAGTGTGCTGCGTACACATTATCACTACACAGTATACACTCAACAGTTGGACACATGTAAAAGGAACCAGAAAGTAACACCCCTCCTACCCCTACCCCTGCACTGGTATTCCCATACATCAAGTAAGCACCATTCCCACCATTACCCTAGCATAGTCCCTAGCACATAGCCCTATTCTACACACATACAGTAGACAGGTGTACCGTGGGTATTTGCACATAGACAGCTGCTTACAGAACATGTAAACACTGGCAACATGGCTGACCATGTACTGTAACAGTGAGGTATGGGATACTCAATGGTCTCTTTTGGCACAAACACATGCAAATCAGAAAACATGGCTGACCATGTGGCAGTAGTAGGGCCGGGATAGTCAATGGTGGCACAAACGCAAGCTGCCCAGTCAACTAGCTTGCCACACTCCACAGACCCCACCTTTATCCACAGCACACATCTCCTATACTGCTATAGTGCACATACACAGATTCACCTACAATGACTTGTGAATATTTGAAGCAATAAATCACATGTACAAAGACAAACACACACATGTAGATAAACACAGATGCACACAAACACACACACACACATACACACACACACATACACACACACATACACACACACATACACACACACACACACACACACACACACACACACACACACACACACACACACACACACACACACACACACACACACACACACACACACACACACACAGGCAGATTATATGCAGGTACAAACGAATAATTTATATTGGATATTTGTTGCTCCTAACGAACTAACACTCGAGTACACACTCCATGGAAAAAAAATTGAATTCGGCGGTCAGTTTTGAAGTGAACACCGGAAGTGGAAGGAGAAGGGGGACTAGCAGGTGCACTAGACCAGAAGAAGGCACTTTCAGTCATTTTTTACATCAACCAGGCATTAGATGGCCTCCTACCACTACCCCACAACACAAACTCTGTTGGAATAGGTGTGATCAGTATAGGCAATGGCAGCACCGAACAATGGAACAACTGTCCTTACCAAATGGCAAGAACCTACAGAGATAAAGCACTCTGTGGATAATGACGAATAAAGCACTCAAAATTCCTTTAATCTGCCCACGCAAGTCAATCTATACTGCTATAGTGTACAATGAAACATGAACATGAAGCATTTTCATGTCCCAACTTTGTGAGACTCAGCATAATCAGAAGCTACGTATACACTCCGTCAGACCGGGTATAGTTATTGGATTCACCACTGTCAGAAGCTTTGACTGTCCCATCATCATGATAACTACCAGAATCCTATTTTGGAAGCCCCATCGTAGAAATGCTATCATGAGAACGCCGTCGATGGAGCACCATAGCAGTGTGTGCACATTTTCACTACCTACTACACTTATGGTATACAGCACAGTCTCATTGATGCTAGTACACCCACACACATGCCCATCAATACATCCATCCATCTCATGAACACCGGAGGTGGAAGGAGAAGGGGGACTAGCAGGTGCACTAGACCAGAAGAAGGCACTTTCAGTCATTCTTCACATCAAACAGGCATTAGATGGCGTTTGGTTCTGTACCTTTTGTCTGATGTGTCAATGAACTGAGTCTTATGGGATTAGTGGCCATTTTATGACATCATAACCTCACACAAATAATTTGACCATTCAGTTGTTTGTTCGACCCCCACACACATGCCCAATTAATACATCCATCCTAGTAATACGATAATGCCAATACAGCAAGGTGTGTGCTGTGCTAGGCTGGCTAGCTAGACCATCCCTAACAAAGGCTGGAGGTGTGGAGAGGGAGGGACGGTCTAGAAAACATTGCCATTAGTTTCACACCTTGCCTGTGGTATTGGACCAATCAGATGCTACTGTCAAACATCCGTGCTAATAGTATTCATGGCTTCTGATTGATCATCTTCTACCTCTTTCTGACTTTACTAGATCTTGTTAAAGTGTCCAATCCATCTGGTGGCGTACTTACTAGCTCTGCTCTGAACACTTTGTGGTGGTCACAAGCAACCTGGGAACTAATCGTTATGTTTGTTAAACCACCCCTTCCTCTCTGCTCCCCGGTGTTTGTTAGAGATGGTCTAACCAAACCGGGGTTGTTGTTGAGCAATCACGTAGCATGCAAGGGGAGTAAATTGCAGTGAGACGTTTCGACATCGAGGGTCTTTGTCAGTCACAAAAATGAAGAGTAAAGGTTTTTCTCCAATTTACCTTACAACTACGTGATTGCTCAACAACATCCCCATTTGCATGAAGCAGTGTGCTGTGTACACATTTTCACTACACAGTATACACTTAACAGTTGGACACATGTAAAAGGAACCAGAAAGTAAGACCCCTCCTACCACTACCCCAGCACTGGTATTCCCATACATCAAGTAAGCACCATTCTCACCATTACCCTAGCATAGTCCCTAGCACATAGCCCTATTCTACACACATACAGTAGGCAGAAGGTGTACCGTGGGTATTCTCACATGGACAGCTGTTTACAGAACATGTAAACACTGGCAACATGGCTGACCATGTACTGTAACCGTGAGGTGTGGGATACTCAATGGTCTCTTTTGGTACACACACATGCAAATCAGCAAACGTGGCTGACCATGTAAGTGGCAAGTACTACACTGTATCCACATGTGGGCACTCGCAGATACACGTGTGCACATGCATGTAAGTGATAATTAGGAGGAGTTAGGAGGAACGTTACACTTAGGACAACTTGTTTAGTGCAAACAGCAGCAGTAGTCGCCCACGCATTATACGTACGTTATATCGTATGGCGATTCTGAAGCATAGAGAGTGCGTGAAGACTCTATTCGCCAGCCAGGGCAAGTAGCAGGTGACGCCATTTGCATTCCTTACTAAACGCCTACGTAGGTGGATGTCACCCTACAAGCCAAATCTGCGCATGCGCAGTAGATTCTGGCGCCAATTTCAAATGTTGCATTTGCGATCCGCGATGGAACAGCAGAAAACTCGGAGGCTCTCGCTCTCGCTCAAGTGCCCGTTATCTGAACGCTTTCAGGTTGTTGCAGGAGAAGAAAAAGAGAGGAAAGAAGTCGAAGAAGCATACATAACACGCGGCGCTGGGCAGTTAGGACGTTTGAGCAATGGAGGGATTTCTACAATTCCAAACAATCAAGAACGAATCCGAGTGCCCATGCGATATTTTGATGACAGAGGATGAAGAAGCGCTGTGTCACTGGCTGTGCATTTTCGTAATGGAAGGCTGTTGCAGGAGAAGAACGCATCAATTACTGTGTGCTGAATAGTGACATGTCACGTATGATATGATAATGAACCTCCTTTTGGGGTTGTTATGGCATATAACATACTTTTTAGCCCTATCCTTTACTACAGGATTGCACAATCGCCATACAATATATGCATCCAATTAGCAATGAACCATAATGCCCCACACAGCATGGGTTAGATGAGGCCACCAACAATAGTTAAGGCTGGTATAGGGTGGACTGGCTCAGCTGTTACACTGAGTTCACTGTTGAGTAGTCTGACTACATCACCAACCTCTCATCTGCCTTGCTTGATCATTGTGTCCATATTTGTTCAGCACGTTAGTAGTTCTGGCTACCACTTCTGGAGGTTTGGTGCACTGGACAAGGACAACTCTGGCAGACAGGAACCCTCCTTCTCCTTTCATCCTCTTCACTTCGTCCTCAGTCACCAACTTCTCCTGGTACAACTCCGACAGCACTGTGTGGGATAGCAGCACTGATACACAGACTGGACACACAAAACATTGCTACACTATGCTAATACCAAAGGTCTACAATGTGTGTGGGTACACAGTCACTGCTGAAGGTACTGTGGTGAGAAAGTGCTGAGTGGAAGAAAATATACAAGTGTGTTAAACACCTAATCACATAATAAAACATGGCGGCATATAGGACATGTATGGAGTGGGTCAAATCCTAGAGTGCTGAGGAAGCCAGACAAAATTGCTGTGTACAAATCATGTCACCATACCTAGTCCCCATTGCAACCATACTCACAGGTATCTGCTTATGGACAACTAATGTCAGTGACATTATCATGTATCATTGTCATAATGTCAGTGTCAGTGTGACCATGACCCCTCCTACCCCTACCCCTACCCCTGCACTGGTATTCCCAGACATCAAGTAAGCACCATTCCCACCATTACCCTACCATAGTCACTAGCACATAGCCCTATTCTACACACATACAGTAGGCAGAAGGTGTACCGTGGGTATTCTCACATGGACAGCTGTTTACAGAACATTTAAAAGGAGCTAACATGGCTGACCATGTGGCAGTAGGGCCGGGATTAGTCTGGCTAGCTAGACCGTCCCATCTAATCGCCAGGGCGCTTAGGGCTGGAAGGGACGGTCTAGCGGCAGTAACGATTAGTTCACACCTATTCGACCAATCAGATGCTACTGGCAGGAATTCCTGCTATTAGTATTCATATAGTCTGTGGAAGCTCAGTCACGGCATGTCCTTCAATGGCAATGGATTTCTTTCTGGCTGGAGATGGGAGCCATCGGTCGCGGTGGGATCGAGAGACCACTTGCTCGTTTCGAGCTTGAAAGAACGCGTGAGCAGGAGAAACCTATCTCGCAAAGTGCGCGTCCTGGCATCGACATCCTAAGTCGCTTCTGAACTATCAACACAGTGCGTAGCGCATGCGACACAGGCTTCCTTCTCCAGTAATGCTCAGCTGTGTAGCTGTCACAACTGCTTCTCCCACTATCGTCAGCCTCCCAGTCTTCATCAGTCTGTACTTATCTTTGAGCGATTTGCAGCAGCAATTCTAGTATAGAATATCGATTAGTTCACACCATAGATATTCTAGTATAGAATATCGATTAGTTTCACACCATAGATATTCTAGTATAGAATATCTATGGTGTGAACTAATCGTTACTGCCGCTAGACCGTCCCTTCCCTTTCGCACCCTGGGCGTTTAAGTGGGACGGTCTAGCTTGCCAGACTAGGCCGGGATAGTCAATGGTGGCACAAACACAAGCTGCCCAGTCAACTAGCTTGCCACACTCCATGGAAAAAATTGAATACGGTAGTCAGCTGTAAAGTCAACACTGGAAGTGGAAGGGGGACTATACGGTAGTCAGCTGTAAAGTCAACACTGGAAGTGGAAGGGGGACTAGCAGGTGCACTAGACCAGAAGAAGGCACTTTCAGTCATTTTTTACTTCAAACAGGCATTAGATGGCCTCCTACCACTACCCCACAACACAAACTATGTTGGAATAGGTGTGATCAGTATAGGCAATGGCAGCACCGAACAATGGAACAACTAGCCTTACCAAATGGCAAGAACCTACAGAGATAAAGCACTCTGTGGATTATGACCAATAAAGCACTCAAAATTCCTTTAATCTGCCCACGCAAGTCAATCTATACTGCTATAGTGTACAATGAAACATGAACATGAAGCATTTTCATGTCCCAACTTTGTGAGACTCAGCATAATCAGAAGCTACGTATACACTCCGTCAGACCGGGTATAGTCATTGAATTCACCAAAGTCAGAAGCTTTGACTGTCCCATCATCATGATAACTACCAGAATCCTATTTTGGAAGCCCCATCGTAGAAATGCTATCATGAGAATGCCGTCGGTGGAGCACCATAGCAGTGTGTGCACATTTTCACTACCTACTACACTTATGGTATACAGCACAGTCTCATTGATGCTAGTACACCCACACACATGCCCATCAATACATCTATCCATCCCGTGAACACCGGAAGTGGAAGGAGAAGGGGGACTAGCAGGTGGACTAGACCAGAAGAAGGCACCTTCAGTCATTCTTCACATCAAACAGGCATTAGATGGCGTTTGGTTCTGCACCTTTTGTCTGATGTGTCAATGAACTGAGTCTTATGGGATTAGTGGCCATTTTATGACATCATAACCTCACACAAATAATTTGACCATTCAGTTGTTTGTTCGACCCCCACACACATGCACAATTAACACATCCATCCTAGTAATACGATAATGCCAATACAGCAAGGTGTGTGCTGTGCTAGGCTGGCTAGCTAGACCATCCCCAACAAAGGCTGGAGGTGTGGAGAGGGAGGGATGGTCTAGAAAACATTGCCATTAGTTTCACACCTTGCCTGTGGTGTTGGACCAATCAAATGCTACTGTTAAACATCCGTGCTAATACTATTCATGGCTTCTGATTGATCATCTTCTACCTCTTTCTGACTTTACTAGATCTTGTTAAAGTGTCCAATCCATCTGGTGGCGTACTTACTAGCTCTGCTCTGAACACTTTGTGGTGGTCACAAGCAACCTGTGAGCTAATTGTTATGTTTGTTAATTAAACCACCCCTTCCTCTCTGCTCCCCGCTGTTTGTTAGAGATGGTCTAACTAAACGGCGACGTTGTTGAGCAATCACGTAGCATGCAAGGGGGGTAATTCCAGTGAGATGTTTCAACCTTCAGGGTCTTCATCAGTCACAAATCCGAAGAGTACAGTTTTTTGTGACTGACAAAGACCCTCGAGGTACAAACGTCTCACTGCAATTTACCCACCTTGCATCGTGATTGGTCAACAACATCCCCATTTGGTTTAACACACAGTCAAACATGTGCAGTCACTGCAGATGGTACAGAGAGAGTTGCAGTAGGTCTGGCCTGACCAGGGGCAGCTTCTCTGAGCAGTGTGTAGTGTGATAGTAACACACCACATGTGAGAGTTGTGGACAGTCTTGTCACAACCCCAGCAACCTGAGCTCCCTCTCTGTGCATCACCACATGTGCAGTGTAATCAAACATGGTCCAGACATGGTCACATGACCAGACCACTCCCACTGGACACAGTGGGCGAGAGGTGGTCTTAGAGTCTCACGTCTGATGCCTACCCTTTAGGGGCTTATGACTACCCTAGTCCTGTAACTCCAGCTAGACTGCAAGTTGGCATAACGCAGTACTCGGAACGCAGCTTGCAAAGTGTGTTACTATAGTATAACTCACTCTTAAGCTCCTCCCCCACTTGGCAGTCATGTTTCTCCATCACTTGACAGGCTTCCTGCACTACCTCTGCAGGTTTGGTTAACAGGACTTGATTAAGATGGTCCTCCCGCTCCCACCTCCACTTCCTAGCCACCTCAGAGCGCTCTTCTGCTGTTAGGAGGTGTCTAATGAAGAGCTCATTCAGTGCTGCAGGGTGGGAAAAGGTTTACAAATCACTTGACCACTCACTGCTTCATGCAGTGTGCTGTGTACACATTTTCACTACACAGTATACACTGGACAGTTGGACACATGTAAATAGAACCAGAATGTAAGACCCCTCCTACCCCTACCCCTGCACTGGTATTCCCATACATCAAGTAAGCACCATTCCCACCATTACCCTAGCATAGTCCCTAACACATAGCCCTATTCTACACACATACAGTAGGTGCTGATATGCAGTCCCTCCAGACTGAAACAGCAAGGGTTACGTAGTCTGACGGCGAATGATGCAACATATCAGTGATGTTGCATCACTCAAATACTCAGTGATAGGAGAGAGAAAGTGTGGACATTTTTGTGGTTGTCACACAACAGTGAAAAGGCTATGCTGTTATTGTCACATTTCGTCATCACAGACACACAGCTTGTCACACAATAAGTGTAGGCTTATCTACGTACTGTGACATAACAATGGCTGCTACAGTGACAATGACACTGGTAAAGGAAGTGGTGAACATGCAAATAAGTTTAAACAGTGCCTTCTGGAGGACAACTACGTGCATTACTGTGAAAATATTGTTCTATAAAAATGACTACCTCTCAACTACAACTTCTTTGCTTCCCTGTTTCCCACCATGAACCAGACCAAGGAACCAGAAAGTAACACCCCTCCTACCACTACCCCACAACACACACTCTGTCGGAATAGGTGTGATCAGTATAGGCAATGGCAGCACCGAACAATGGAACAACTAGCCTTACCAAATGTCAAGAACCTACGGAGATAAAGCACTCTGTGGATTATGATGAATAAAGCACTCAAAATTCCTTTAATCTGCCCACGCAAGTCAATCTATACTGCTATAGTGTACAATGAAACATGAACATGAAGCATTTTCATGTCCCAACTTTGTGAGACTCAGCATAATCAGAAGCTACGTATACACTCCGTCAGACCGGGTATAGTCATTGGATTCACCAATGTCAGAAGCTTTGACTGTCCCATCATCATGATAACTACCAGAATCCTACTTTGGAAGCCCCATCGTAGAAATGCTATCGTGAGAACGCCGTCGATGGAGCACCATAGCAGTGTGTGCACATTTTCACTACCTACTACACTTATGGTATACAGCACAGTCTCATTGATGCTAGTACACCCACACACATGCCCATCAATACATCCATCCATCCCGTGAACACCGGAGGTGGAAGGAGAAGGGGGACTAGCAGGTGCACTAGACCAGAAGAAGGCACTTTCAGTCATTCTTCACATCAAACAGGCATTAGATGGCATTTGGTTCTGTACCTTTTGTCTGATGTGTCAATGAACTGAGTCTTATGGGATTAGTGGCCATTTTACGACATCGTAACCTCACACAAATAATTTGACCATTCAGTTGTTTGTTCGACCCCCGCACACATGACCAATTAATACATCCATCCTAGTTAATATGATAATGCCAATACAGCAAGGTGTGTGCTGTGCTAGTCTGGCTAGCTAGACCATCCCTAACAAAGGCTGGAGGCGTGAAGAGGGAGGGACGGTCTAGAAAACATTGCCATTAGTTTCACACCTTGCCTGTGGTATTGGACCAATCAGATGCTACTGTCAAAGATCCGTGCTAATAGTATTCATGGCTTCTGATTGATCATCTTCTACCTCGTTCTGACTTTACTAGATCTTGTTAAAGTGTCCAATCCATCTGGTGGCGTACTTACTAGCTCTGCTCTGAACACTTTGTGGTGGTCACAAGCAACCTGGGAACTAATCGTTATGTTTGTTAAACCACCCCTTCCTCTCTGCTCCCGGTGTTTGTTAGAGTTGGTCTAACCAAACCGGGGTTGTTGTTGACCAATCATGTAGCATGCAAGGGGAGTAAATTGCAGTGAGACGTTTCAACATCGAGGGTCTTTGTCAGTCACAAAAATGAAGAGTAAAGGTTTTTCTCCAATTTACCTTACAACTACGTGATTGCTCAACAACATCCCCATTTGCATGAAGCAGTGTGCTGTGTTCACATTTTCACTACACAGTATCACTGGACAGTTGGACACATGTAAAAGGAACCAGAAAGTCAGACCCCTCCTACCACTACCCCACAACACAAACTCTGTCGGAATAGGTGTGATCAGTATAGGCAATGGCAGCACCAAACAATTCAGTACTGTAGGGTGGGAATAGGTTTACAAATCACTTGACCACTCACTGCTTCATGCAGTGTGCTGTGTACACGTTTTCACTACACAGTATACACTGGACAGTTGGACACATGTAAATAGAACCAGAATGTAAGACCCCTCCTACCCCTACCCCTGCACTGGTATTCCCATACATCCAGTAAGCACCATTCCCACCATTACCCTACCATAGTCACTAGCACATAGCCCTATTCCACACACATACAGTAGGCAGAAGGTCTACCGTGGGTATTCTCACATGGACAGCTGTTTACAGAACATGTAAACACTGGCAACATGGCCGACCATGTACTGTAACAGTGAGGTATGGGATACTCAATGGTCTCTTTTGGCACACACACATGCAAATCAGCAAACGTGGCTGACCATGTAAGTGGCAAGTACTACACTGTATCCACATGTGGGCACTCGCAGATACACGTGTGCACATGCATGTAAGTGATAATTAGGAGGAGTTGGGAGGAACGTTACACTTTGGAAAACTTGTTTAGTGCAAACAGCAGCAGTAGTCGCCCACGCATTATACGTACGTTATATCGTATGGCGATTCTGAAGCATGGACAGTGCATGAAGGCTCTATTTGCCAGCCAGGGCAAGTAGCAGGTGACGCCATTTGCATTCCTTACTAAACGCCTAAGTAGGTGGATGTCACCCTACAAGCCAAATCTGCGCATGCGCAGTAGATTCTGGCGCCAATTTCAAATGTTGCATTTGCGATCCGCGATGGAACAGCAGAAAACTCGGAGGCTCTCGCTCTCACTCAAGCGCCCGTTATCTGAACACTTTCAGGCTGTTGCAGGAGAAGAAAAAGAGAGGAAAGAAGTCGAAGAAGCATACATAACACGCGGCGCTGGGCAGTTAGGACGTTTGAGCAATGGAGGGATTTCTACAATTCCAAACAATCAAGAACGAATCCGAGTGCCCATGCGATATTTTGATGACAGAGGATGAAGAAGTGCTTTGTCACTGGCTGTGCATTTTCGCAACGGAAGTGAGAAAATAGAGTGGAGACCCATACACCCCACGAAGCATAGTGCAGCTGATGTCAGGTCAAAATCGTAAGATGTCATCGGATGGATCTGGTGTTAATAACATACCAATAGAACTGCTTCTCATCCACTCATCTCATCACTTACCATATTTGTGCTGATTTTGCATTTAATGTTATAGTAGCTAGCTAGCTAGCTAATTTTGTTCATGATGTCCATTATAACCTGAACAATTTATCATCTCATTCAAGTTTGCTTTTGATGTCAATTTTTTAACCCATCAATTACTGTGTGCTGAATAGTGACATGTCACGTATGATATGATAATGAACCTCCTTTTGGGGTTGTTATGGCATATAACATACTTTTTAGCCCTATCCTTTACTACAGGATTGCACAATCGCCATACAATATATGCATCCAATTAACAATGAACCATAATGACCCACACAGCATGGGTTAGATGAGGCCACCAACAACAGTCAAGGCTGGTATAGGGTGGACTGGCTCAGCTGTTACACTGAGTTCACTGTTGAGTAGTCTGACTACATCACCAACCTCTCAACCACCTTGCTGCCTCTTTGTGTCCATATTTGTCCAGCAAATGAACAGTTCTGGCTACCACTTCTGGAGGTTTGGTACACTGGACAAGGACAACTCTGTCAGACAGGAAACCTTCTTCTCCTTTCATCTTCTTCACTTCATCCTCAGTCACCAACTTCTCCTGGTACAACTCCGACAGCACTGTGTGGGATAGCAGCACTGATACACAGACTGGACACACAAAACATTGCTACACTATGCTAATACCAAAGGTCTACAATGTGTGTGGGTACACAGTCACTGCTGAAGGTACTGTGGTGAGAAAGTGCTGAGTGGAAGAAAACATACAAGCGTGTTAAACACCTAATCACATAATAAAACATGGTGGCATATACAACATGTATGGAGTTTGTCAAGTCTTCGAGTGCTGAGGAAGCCAGACAAAATTGCTGTGTACAAATCATGTCACCATACCTAGTCCCCATTGCAACAATACTCACAGGTATCTGCTTATGGACAACTAATGTCAGTGACATTATCATGTATCATTGTCATAATGTCAGTGTCAGTGTGACCAACCTCTGTCTCATTTTGACCACATACAGTGCACAGTCAGTGAATGGAGGGTAAGATCAGAAGTGTGGAGAAGTGTGTCTACACAAGCTGATGACTGAAACATAGCTTACTTTTGATTCCCTCAGCAGCTTCGTCACACCACCGGTCTCCCTTGTATTCCTCCAACACACCCAGGGTCTCATGTACTGCACCTTTCACTACTATGACAATAGCAAGCTCATCCTTCCACCAGAGCCCGGCCTTCCCAACTCTTCTGCACTCCTCTTCATTGAGGATGTGCTTGACACAGTGTAGAGTCTTCAGCACTGCACACACCAGTAATAAACAACACACAATTTAGTTACAGCGGAACAAACAGACTTCCAACACAGCTACTCAGTCAGGTGTGGCCGACCCACCCTTTACTACCAGTGGTTACACTAGTGACTATGATCTGCATCTGACGACACTGGCCCTATGAGGCACTACGAGTCACTACAAGACTGCATCTGACTGGTAGAGAGGCTTTCAGTGATACTGAGAGAGAGCGGCTAGCCTTGACAGCAAGGAGTGGAGGACTTGGCATCCCACACCCACTACAACTGCCCTTCATCACTTCACTGCCTGCTCATCAGTGACAGCTCCCTAGTGGAGCTCATCCGACAACAGAACACCAATTACCCTGTTGGTGTACGTCTGAAACAGGGACAAGTAAAGGGCACCATTCACATCAGCACCGCAGTGATGCAACCAAAGAGGAGATGGCACTGAAGCCCAAGCTGTCCAAGGACCAGAAATGTGCCAAGGGGAAAGCCAACGAGAAGGGGCCTTGTCATGGCTGACTTCCATCCCTCCAGAGAAGTACCACTTCAGCCTCCATAAGCAGGCGTTCAGGGACGCTCTTGTCTCTAGACCGCCTTCTCACCAATTCAGTCAGCAGTTGTATCTGACTGGACCGAGATCCTCTGTCATGTCCACCAAGCCCATCTGACCACCCCTGGACCTCACCCCACAGGAGGTCCACCTTTGATGTAACTACACTTGTTCTAGCTACGCCGTTACCACACGGCACTACCGAATGAAGCGCGTGTATCTATATACGATGAAATATCGTCCCACCATCTAGGACTATGCGGACACTAGCGACTGCGGTTAGTGTACCATGTGGCCATTCCGTTTTCAGCTTTCAGTGACTAAATCTGAAAGCTAAAACCACAAAGAGAAATCAGATTTCAGAAATCAGGTATGGCAGGTCAAAAGCTGAAGGCTGAAATCAGCAAGCAAAATTAGCTTTTAGAAATCAAATTGCTGTGTCAAAAGCTGAAAGCTGAAATCACAGTGCAAAATCAGCTTTCTGAAATTCAAATTGCATATTAGCTATCTATCTACAAACTAATAGCAAATGCAAGCAACTGACTGCGAGCAGTCTCGAGATATGGCTTCCGGTGGCATATTTTGTTAGCCATTAGCTATATATTGTGAATTGTCGATGGTATCATACCATCTGAGATGTAATCTATGATCCGGCCGATGCTATAGCCTCGTACCCAGTCCATTCCGGTTTTGTTTGGAGGGGTAAAGGGACAATTCCCCATTTTCTATTCCCGACGATCCTACTTCAACTATTGATGGTAGCGCACAGTACAGTAGCAGCAGTATATCTCCCAGGCCATCCTTAGCTCTGCAGCAGATGGACATCCCAGATGGTAGTTCAACTACGGAGACGGCAGCATGCAGAGACACGAAGTACCCTTTCCTTTCTTCCATCTTCTCACGGTGCACAACAGCGTACAATATATAGCTAATGGCTAACAAAATATGCCACCAGAAGCCATATCTCGAGACTGCTCACAGTCAGTTGCTTGCATTTGCTATTAGTTTGTAGATAGATAGCTAATATGCAATTTGAATTTCAGAAAGCTGATTTTGCACTTGTCTTGAGACTGCTCACAGTCAGTTGATTGCATTTTATATACTAGCTATTAGCCTGTAATTGATTTTGGAAGAATCTGAGTGTGATCACAGCATAGGAAGCCCAAAGGACGGGGCTCATTAGTGTCCGAAGACTGATAGAGATCGTCTAATGAAAGATCATCTGGGCCGTTACTGTCTGAAGACTTTTAAAACGGCAAAGGAAAAGAAAGAAAAGTGGTGCCGCCGAGTATCGAACTCAGGGCTTGTAGATAGATAGCTAATATGCCATTCGGATTTCTGAAAGCTGATTTTACACTGTGATTTCAGCTTTCAGCTTTTGACTTGCCATACCTGATTTCTGAAATCTGATTTCTCTTTGTAGTTTCAGCTTTCAGATTTGGTCACTGAAAGCTGAAAACGGAATGGCCACATGGTACACTGACCGACTACGCCGAACTAGCTAACTCTAGATCTACTGCGATCAAGTGCATGAAAACATCAACCTCTCAACATCCCCAGCTGTAGGCAGCTCAAACTCACCGCGAAGGGCGCTATCACGAAAGACGTACGGTTGAAAATATTCCTTATCCTCTGTGCATGGGCAGCCTCTACTCCCGTCCAACGCAGCCATGTTGGATGCGAGGTCGCCATTCCCGTTTATACAAGTTCACACTGGAAATCTAAAACATGCCAGCTCCAGTTTCAGGCTAATATAACCATGCATCCTGCGATCTCACAACACCGACCTCATGCAGCACTGTCAGTCTGCCCACTGATGGAATTGACCTTCTCCCCATGCATGGATCTTCACATGTGCATGTACATCAACTGTCCCCCCCACGGCATTCCTGTTACAAATTCACAGCTCATGAATAACTGAGCACCCTAGTGGTTTGAAGCCATTGGGTGACATTGTCAACATGCACTGGTGACGTCATTGTTGACAGACGCTCTTTTGTCTCCAGAGGACACCCCTCCACCACACAACTGTACACATCAGGATGGACCTGCATGAAGTGGACAGGAGGGAGGGTCACCAGTGGTGGTGAGAGGTGGACACACACAAGGGGGAAGCAGAAACACTCCTTTAGCTCCGCTTACAGGACACTTCCATTCCAACACACACACTATTAGTGTAAGGGCTGAAACCACCTCACTGATTGGGATCCCCTCCCACCTCCCTCCCCCTCCCCTCTCCCCTCTTACTCTCCCTCTACCCTACCCCTCTCACCTCACAATCATCTCTCAGCTCGTCAGAGAACTCCTCGTCCTTTTCTGTCAGAGCCAACTTGAAGCTCCTGTCTCCTCCAACCATCAAGAACCAGGCAGGGGAGGGGGAGGAGGGAGGTCCACTTTGATTCCGAATTCAATACACTCGACCCAAGAAGCGTCATACAAGGGCGGTGGTCCACTTGGATTGACTCAAGTTGCGCCCACCTAGTATGAGGGGTGTGGATGGTGGTGTGCGTTCCGACTGGCACCTCCAGACCGACTTACCACCTAAAGCCCGGGGCGTGCTCCTTGAAAGAGTGGGCAGTGTAGTGGACCTCCTACGTAGCTTTGACAGCCTAAGGTTGCATGCTGTTAAGTTGTAATTTGCTGGTGCTGTATTGACAGACTGGCACAAACGGGTCAGTGGAACACGTGTCTGGGCTGCTGTGCATTGCTCTATTGATTGCTGGTGACCATTAGCGGCTAGCTTCGCGATCGAGTCATTACCTCCGGTACTACAGCTCCATATCCCTCCCTTCCCCTGTTCACAAGCCCCCTCTGACCTCTTGCTCTGTCCCTGCCCCACCCTGGTCCGCCCACTCTGCAGCTCTCATCACAAACTGCCGTCAGCTGAGTGTCGGTGAGGCCGACCACTTGCTCCAGGAGAAGGCAAACACCCCACTCAGCATGGCCAGGTGCACACACAACTGGTCCTCCACAGTGCGACTCTACAGGGGGAGGGCGGGGAGGGCAGGTGGGCGGGGCTTGGTGATGCAATACACCAGGTGAGGGAGTGGAGGGGCATGTGCAGTCAACTCAGGACTGCTGGCAAAACTGCAGGAGTTGGCAATTCACTGACGAGTCATTTGGACCAATGGAATTCATGATTCCCATGTTAAGTGCACTTCCCTCCAATTTGCGGTGAATGTAAACCACATGAAGGTGGCAAGTGACTCCATTGGTCCATGTGACAGTCATGTGACTTGACAAACCTTGGCAGTTTTACAACCAACCGTAAAGGACTGTATGTAACAAATGGCAAAGATTAATACTGTAGGTATGTGTACAATAGCAATACATACACATATGTACATGCATGCAAACACACACATGTACACTGCCCTCCACACACATTTACAATACCCACCACAAACATGTAAGTTGACACGCCCAACACCACACAAGGCAGAGCTGACCTTGTCAGGTAAGTCCACATATTTGTCCACATATTTGTCTCACGTGACAGACACTCCCCAGGGGGGTGGGGTAATAGGACAAAGAGTACTTGTGTGTGTGTGTGTGTGTGTGCATGCGTGCGTGCGTGCATGTGTGGTGGCTGAGTGGGCGTGTGCGCTCAGCTTGCAGGATGACAAGAGCAGTGACATGACTAGAGAGCTGCAGGGCTTGTCTGACTGTGGCCTGTCTGTCCACAACTCCAACTCACCATTCCTGCTTCCATCCAGTTGTTGATCTTCTTCATATGCTTTACACATGAATGATAATTTTGTCCCGGCAGCTGCTCCCAGTAACACACTCCGGACACAGCCATACTGGCCTCCCCGTTCTCTTCAGCTCGTCCTTGCATTCAATTGTTGGGGGATATCTCCTGGTAGCCACTGCTTCCTTTAGCAGCTTGCAATCGGTGACACCATTGCTGCTACAGTCCACGTCAGGAGGCCGCTACTGTACACAAGTACGTATGTATTTGGGCATAAAGAAATGTGGAATTATAACATTCAAACAAATGCTTGAATACTAAGGTGATTATATTTGCATGTATTTCGTGGACATGATTATGCCATTGTGTTTGAGGCTTAAGATGCAACATGAGCCAGCAACCAGAAGACAGGGTGGTGGCAATTAAAAGTGGCGGTTGCCTCCTCAAATGAAGATCAGAAATGATAGAAGAAAGTTACAGTACAGGTTCTTGTAAAAAGTGACAGCAACTAAAAACTGTCAGTGAACATTAACATTATTGAATATAGCTGTACTTCACAACTGATTCTGCCATTTTGTCCAACACCCACACATTCCACAATGTAGCGCACCACCAAATAGGGTCATTAACAAACTACGTACACATAACTTGTACAGTGGCTGTTGTCATGGTTGTCACGGGGTTGTACACTTATTGTAGCCTTCACCACACTGCCGGCCACATCGGGGTCCACTTTCAACTGCGTATTTCATCTACATCCAAACTACACTAACACATCACAGTATAACATGTACATAACTTAGTGGTACCTTTTGGTAGTGAGTATTGAGTATGTACCTTCCTTTGTTGGAAGACAGTTCTCTCTTCCTTAGAGTGGACTGCTTTGAGCCCAACTCTTGGATTTCTAGGGTACATCTTCAACCATGCAGCTGTCTACATAGCTTTGGCAACCAAAGGGCCTTATGGCTAGCCCCTTGCGTGTGCTACTGGGCCGTTACCACGGTGCACAACACCTCATCTGAGCACAGACTGTACAAAAAGTGGTGCACAAATGACACATACATTATTATAAACAGTATGTATACATATTGTATACATACACACAGTATGTATACATATTGTATACATACACACAGTATGTATACATATTGTATACATACACACAGTATGTATGCATATTGTATACATACACACAGTATGTATACATATTGTATACATACACACAGTATGTATACATATTATAGTGGAACACATACATAATACAAGGCTGTGCTCCCCAGATAGGTGGAATGATGCTGTATCTGATCCAGTTTAGGTTCAAAGCGGTCTACTCTAAAGAACAAGGTGTCGCTCTTCAAGTACTGGCAGTTCTTGTCACCACTGTGCCTGAGATCTTGCTGAGGGATGAACTTTCGCTGCCCCAACCATTAACCACTAGCTCTCCTTCTGTGACACGCTTGTTGTATAGTTCAGAGGCATCACCATTACCAGGTGACCAAAGCTGCCTGGTGTGGTGCTGCCCATTCTCCAGCTGGCTGGGTGAGCGGACTCACTTTGATGGGGGTGTCTCTTAATGACATCATGCCACATACATCACCCTGAAGACATCCAATGGACACATACGTGTATATTGAGTAATATGTTTCATAGGTAGCTGTCACTTGATGTGGTAGACGCTCATGCTATGGCGTTTAAACTGAACGGGGAGTTGTACAGTTTTGTGACTGACAAAGACCCTCGAGGTCGAAACCTCTCACCCAATTGACCTGCTACCTACGTACGTGAGTGCTCAACGAATTCCCCGTTCGGTTAGCTATCACTTCTAAATCTGACTATACTTGTCTGGCCATTACAAAGGTGAAGGGTGTGGGCAGAGGCAGGTAAAGAGTCGGGGCACATCATTGGGACTCCCACTACTCCCATCAGAAAGGCCAGCTCACAATGCCAAACACCAAAAGCCGAGAGGAAATGGACTTAGTGCGGGTGTGGATTATGCGGAATGGCTGGAGTGTGGTATGTGTGGAATTTGGATACACATCAAATGTGCCCACTGTGAAGGCAAGGAGACCTTTGTGTGCACCACTTGCAGCTCACCAAGCAGCATCAGATAACAACAAGACCACATGAACGTTGTCAGGTCTCAATAAGAGTTGCTACTACACAGTGTACTCTGGTGTGTACCCTTTCAACTACGTACGTAATGTGAAAGAATGATGAATTAAGAAATTCACTCCCAGAAGAAAGATGACGTTAAGTCTTCACACATCAAGGCCACACAGCTACAACAAAGCCAAGGTATAAGGAACACGCACTAGCCCTATATAATTTATGCTACAGTAGTAGCATGTTAGCTAGACACTGTGTAATGTGCATGTACACACTACATATGCACAGCTATAAGCACACACACACAGAAGGTACTGTACATTAGAATAGCTACATTCTTTACTTATGCAGTGTGACTCAATGTATCTAGCTGCTGAGCTAACACCAGAAACAGACAAAGCTAACCAAAACAAAGTCTTACAGATTTAACATACTTTATACCGAGCCACTGCGGCAATGAGGCCCACGGGCTGCTTCTGGAGGTCTGGCCAATCAAGGGTCTTCACTGAGTGCAACGTACGGACAGACGGGCGAAAGAATGTACCAACACACTCGATTGTGGCTGATTCGTGCCATACCCAGACCCTTCCCAAGTGAGTGAAGCAAGCGAGGGACACAGTAGGGTCGATAGGGATGAGACTAGTGACTGACAGCCAACCGAGGGATGCAGTAGGGTCGATAGGGATGAGACTAGTGACTGACAGCCAACCGAGGGACACAGTAGGATCGATAGGGATGAGACTAGTGACTGACAGCCAACCGAGGGACACAGTAGGGTCGACAGGGATGAGACTAGTGACTGACAGCCAACCGAGGGACACTGTAGGGTCAATAGGGATGAGACTAGTGACTGACAGCCAACCGAGGGACACAGTAGGGTCGATAGGGATGAGACTAGTGACTGACAGCCAACCGAGGGACACAGTAGGGTCGACAGGGATGAGACCAGTGACTGACAGCCAACCGAGGGACACAGTAGGGTCCATAGGGATGAGACCAGTGACTGACAGCCAACCGAGGGACACAGTAGGGTCGATAGGGATGAGACTAGTGACTGACAGTCAACCGAGGGACACAGTAGGGTCGATAGGGATGAGACTAGTGACTGACAGCCAACCGAGGGACACAGTAGGGTCGATAGGGATGAGACTAGTGACTGACAGCCAACCGAGGGACACAGTAGGGTCGATAGGGATGAGACTAGTGACTGACAGCCAACCGAGGGACACAGTAGGGTCGATAGGGATGAGACTAGTGACTGACAGCCAACCGAGGGACACAGTAGGGTCAATAGGGATGAGACTAGTGACTGACAGCCTACCGAGGGACACAGTAGGGTCCATAGGGATGAGACTAGTGACTGACAGCCAACCGAGGGACACAGTAGGGTCGATAGGGATGAGACTAGTGACTGACAGCCAACTGAGGGACACAGTAGGGTCGATAGGGATGAGACTAGTGACTGACAGCCAACCGAGGGACACAGTAGGGTCGATAGGGATGAGACTAGTGACTGACAGCCAACCAAGGGACACAGTAGGGTCGATAGGGATGAGACTAGTGACTGACAGCCAACTGAGGGACACAGTAGGGTCGATAGGGATGAGACTAGCGACTGACAGCCACCTAGTAGGGGCAAGACAGGCCCCCCATCAGCTCACCGTGGACCGTGGAGCGGATAGGTCAGGGTCACGGAGGGCACACCAGTGACTACACTTTAACAGCTCCACTCGGTCCACCACGGTGGACCAGCTCACCTGGACCTTGCACGGAGGGCACACCAGTCCCCCGGTCGTCTTGTTGATGAAGACGGTCTGAGAGGTCTCCCTCTCGCACAGCGGACAGGTCAGGGTCAGAGCGGCGTGGTGGCCTTCCTTGTGTGGGAGCTTGTTCGCCTCCAGGAACCGCTTCACCGTCGACGGAGAGAGGACGGCTTGCGTCTTGCCCGTCAAGTCCGTCACTGGTCTCTTCGTCACTCTTTGCAGACAAGACTGTGAGAGCAGATGGTGTCACACATCGATCAATCGGTACATTCGAGTAGCGTGCACACGTACCGTACGTATATACATGAGGAGAGCAGGATCGAGAGCTGCAGTTTGCGGCATCCATCCATCCATCCTGAGCACTGTGACCGCCATTAGAGCTCACGTGATCGACAGTGGGGGCACACGTACAGTTGCAACCAGCTGGTACCAAAAGGGCACGTGCTGTTGGCTGTAATAAAACCGTACGTGTCACACATGTACGTCTTTTTTGTGTTCAAAGTAAAGTTAAAAGGTTCAAAAATGCAAAAGTTAATGACATGTACAACTAAAGAATAGGAAGGACTACTAAGAATACATGCCAATTTATTCATGTATACAAACATACTGCATTTATACACTATACACAGCATACTGTATCGTAGTCTTGTACAAGATTCAAGAGAATACTATACAGGTACAAACATGTATAAAAGACTTACAGGAAAGAGTGGAAAACAAAGCTATGTGTGTTTGCAGTCACATGTTGTTCTGTGCCAGCTTGAGTGGGTCAGGAGTGGGAGGTGGTCTCCATCAGTGGGTCTGCTCACCTGCAGGGCAGACAGTGGGTGGACATGAGTGGGTGGAGTGAAGGGAGTGAAGACAAGGGCGAAGTGTGTGTGAGGTGTGAGGGGGTGGGTGGAGTTGGGTGGGGACCACAGAGAAGTGGTCATCCCATTTCACATGTGGAGTTGGATGGGAGTCATAGAAAAGCCACAGCTCTGTTCCATCTGCCACCAATGACGCAACTTACATACCACACACACAAAGATTACAAACACCTGTACAATGCTGGTGTCAGAAATGCAGGCGCAGCACGCACCATCCAACACATGTAAAGGCTCACACACACACCAAACACACATGCACACACGCACACACACAGGTGAGCACACAACTCCGACCAACCTCCTTGTTCCAGCTCCTCCATCATCTTCCTCCCAAGTGACTGCATCTTTGGGTAGCCCTCTGCATCAATGGCCACCTCACAGTACTCCTTCAGAGTCTCCACATTGGCATGATGTGCCAAGTGATGGTACAACACCTCACGTGCATCCTTGGCGTTGGAGGTGTTGATGTCTGACTTGACATCTTCAGTGATTACACCTTTACGAACGAGCCTGAACAGACTCAATCTGGGGTCAACGACCTCAAAAAACTCTGTCTCGTGTTTCTTGAGAAATTTTGACGCTGAAAATTGTGTGGCTGCAGTAAGTCCAACAAATGAACATACAGTGTAAGAGGCCAGTCTAACAGAAGTGCTTTGTTCAATGTTGTGCCATTGTACAGCACGGCAGTGTCTACTCCAACGGAATGATAACAAGCTGCGTCCACACCTCACTTGGCCCCACACAACAGACTGGTTCACTGTATGCAGCTTACAACATGGACTGTATGACCAGTGCACACAGCACAGGAAGTGCATGGGGCCATCTGAACTAGCACAGATTGTCAATAGGCCAATTGACAGTAGTGTGTACAGATGTGCATGCTATGCACTGAATAGCTAGTTGAAATGAAGGCACAATCATTTCTTTGATTTGTGAAGGCAGTGGCTGGCTACGCTAACAAACTGGATGACATCCTCCCCATACCTCAAGACCCACTCTACCCCAGAGGTTAGTACACCTCAACCAGAGCACGCTATATACAATAGAGGTGGGACACACGCACGCACACACGCACGCACGCATGAATGCATGCACGCGCACACACACACACACACACACACACACACACACACACGCACACACACACACACACGCACACGTACACACATGCCCCCACACACACAGGTGAGCACACAACTACGACCAACCTCCTTGTTCCAGCTCCTCCATCATCTTCCTCCCAAGTGACTGCATCTTTGGGTAGCCCTCTGCATCAATGGCCACCTCACAGTACTCCTTCAGAGTCTCCACATTGGCATGATGTGCCAAGTGATGGTACAACACCTCACGTGCATCCTTGGCGTTGGAGGTGGTGATGTCTGACTTGACATCTTCAGTGATTACACATTTACGAACGAGCCTGAGCAGACTCAATCTGGGGTCGACGACCTCAAAAAACTCTGTCTCGTGTTTCTTGAGAAATTTTGACGCTGAAAATTGTATGGCTGCAGTAAGTCCAAGAAAATGAACACACAGTGTAACAGGTCAGTCTAACAGAAGTGCTTTGTTCAACGTTGTGCCATTGTACAGCACGGCAGTGTCTACTCCAACGGAATGATAACAAGCTGCATCCACACCTCACTTGGCCCCACACAACAGACTGGTTCACTGTATGCAGCTTACAACATGGACTGTATGACCAGTGCACACAGCACAGGAAGTGGGGCCATCTGAACTAGCACAGATTGTCAATAGGCCAATTTACAGTAGTGTGTACAGATGTGCATGCTATGCACTGAATAGCTAGTTGAAATGAAGGCACAATCATTTCTTTGATTTGTGAAGGCAATGGTTGGCTATGCTAACAAACTGGATAACATCCTCCCCATACCTCAAGACCCACACTACCCCAGAGGTCTGTACACCTCAACCAGAGCACGCTACATACAGGAGAGGTTGGATACACACACACACACACACACACACACACACACACACACACACACACACACACACACACACACACACACACACACACACACACACACACACACACACACACACACACACACACACACACACACACACACACACACACACACACACACACACACACACACACACACACACACACACACACACACACACACACACACACAGTCGTTCACATGCACACAGTGTCAAGTAACACAGTGCTGGAGGGACCTTACCAGTTGAAGTAGTTTGTGCTTTCTTGGAAGTCGGAGCAGTTTGACAAGTGCCAATGGGAGGGTGGGCACTGCTTGGGGTCTCTGAACCTGCCAGTGCACAAACCAGTCACAGTGCATCACACTCCACTCCACTGCACACACTGCCTAACCCTAGCCTTTTCATGACCACCACTACTGGTCTGCTGTCGTCCAACACTTGTGTGTGCATGCAATCCCTGGACTTTGGGGCTCAGCACACACAAGTGGTATGGACATGTTCCTCAAAGCAGTCCCAGTGGGAGGGGCCCTACTGTAGCTGGGGTGTGTCGATGAATGAAGTGGGTGGAGTGTGAACTAACCTGTTTGAGAGGGTGGGATTCTCCCTGACCCCGTCCCCTCCCGAGTACAGCCAGTGTGCTGTCT
This sequence comes from Aplysina aerophoba, assembly GCA_949841015.1. Classification (NCBI taxonomy): domain Eukaryota; kingdom Metazoa; phylum Porifera; class Demospongiae; order Verongiida; family Aplysinidae; genus Aplysina; species Aplysina aerophoba. Next base: position 8,179,989 of record OX465035.1, on the reverse strand, counting down.
CGCTACAACAGCCTGTTGGGGATGAGAGGAAAGTACTTCTGTAAGTGAGGAAGAGAGTAACGTCTCTTACAGCAGTCAACTCACATATTGAGACATGTTCTGGAACAGATCACATTCTGATTCGCTGAGTTTCTTCGCAGCCGTTATCCTCGGGCAGCGAACAGTCATAGTGACGCGACCCACCTTCAGCTCAGCAAAGTGTGGGGCTTCAGGAGTGTCACATGGAGTACGACATTCCTGGCATGTCTGCCCGAGGACCAGGTAGGGGCTCTTCACACACTCACTGCAGGGCCCGCTCCGAGGGTCCTTGGCAGACGTGCTGTGGAAGAGGAAGCAGTACGAGTCTGCAATGGCTTCTATGATGGTGTCACGGTATTCTCGATATTCGCCTTCGTGGCGATCCATGCTCACACTGATGTGGGTGGCATGATCGAACAGAGTTACAGTTCCTTCTGTTCCTACAGTGAACGTCATACGCTTACGAGAGATAGACTCGGTGAATATCTCCCACCCTTCTGCATTTTGCAACCGTGCGCTCATTCCTGTGAACACCCCACAAGGAATGAAGGATGTGTTCTCGAACGTGATAGCAAAGCCTAGCGACTCCTCCTGTGGCCCAGTACTGACTCCTGATGGGGCTGCATCATCTGGTGAGGAGGTCAGTACTGACGGGACAAAGAGAATCCTGTCTCCCTCCTGTGACTTGATCTCCGCTCCAATGAAGAGTTGCACCAGGAGGTCCATGAAGTAGTCGGGATTGAGTTGAACCCCAAGCTCTCGAAGAGCATCCCTTGTCAATTTCCCTTCATGCTTTAGCAGGATTGTGTCACCTCTGACATCTTCAAACTGCACTAGATACAGTTTGGAAATGTTCTCAAAGAGGTACGAGGGATTGGTGAAGACCAGACAGGCACTCTCCTCAGTGTGCCCTACATCAGCCCCACAGAGGTGAATGAAGAGATTGAGAGCATGGAAGTACGTCACCATGGCGTGAAACTCCCCGATGTCGGTAACAGAGCCTTCTGCTCTGCACCTTTCATACAGCTCACTGTATGAGTAGAATGGCTTCTCGCTCTGGCTCAGCTCCAACAGCTGGTGGAGGTACCACCTCATGGGAACGTCTACCTTAACAGCATCTTCCATTGCCTGTTTCTTGATTTTCTCCTTGAGGTTCTTGGTGGCACGGCAGTGCTTACATTTACAGCGCCTATGCGACTGATGACTCTTGTCAACATACAGTTTATTGTTGACAGGAAAGAACATCAGCTTGGATTTCTCGTTCGGAACAACCGCTCTTTCAAGAAGGCGCGATTTCAACTGCAATACTTTCTGCAGTATTTCATCGGAAGCCTTCAATTTCTCATCTGCATCCTTTTCATCCAGTTTATCAAGGTGAGTGCCCACCAATATAACGCGGGGCTTACTCTCACTCATTACATGTGGGAGAAGTGGAACCTTCCTGTCAGCAAGCGAACGCACTGTCATTACAGAGCGTGTAACCATCTCAGCAACGGAGAGGGCAGATTTAGCTGCGTACATCTTATTTCCTTCAGCGGAGCACAGCTCATCTGTAGGGCATTCTGACAGCTCCTCTGTGACGTTGAATACATTTAGGTACATGGCTGGTATGGTGACAAAGAGTGGGAGGATATCGTGGTATGCTAGCTGGCCCCCACAGTCTATAAACTGTAGGAGATGTGCATCGGACAGAGCAACATCAGCTAAATCAGGGTTCTGCAATTCTCGGTATATTCGACGACTCATTGACGCAACAGAGGCGGATTTATCACCTGAAGGCTGAATGCCTGTTTTGCGGTGCATGCTTTCATGTGTGCTGGGTAGCATGATCTCCTCAGCTGCTGTCTCGTGTGAGCTGTGTAGAACGCTGTCATCGGCTTCTGTCTCACGTGTGCTGGGGAGGTTGATGTCCTCGGGTCCTATCTCATAATCCACTGGCTTCTGTGCGGTCCTGCTTCGAGCTGCTATTGTATCCCGTAGGTGTGTGAGTAGACTGAGTATTCCACTGTCCTTGTTCACCAACACCCACTTATTCTTTGATACTAGAAACATACGGTTTTCATACCTACTCTTCTCAACTACTTTCTGTTCCATTGCATCATCTGACTCATCTGATGACAATGCGTCTTCTGACTCCGACGAATCCTCAATGCTTGGGTCAGCTCCCAAGGGTGGAACATGACCAGCCTCACCTGGTGATGCTGCACTACCAGACGGACACACACTGACTGTTTCTGCCGTCTTCATCACTGGAGTGCTACTGCTGACCTCAGGTGGTTCCAGCTCAAGGAGGTGGTGACGCAGAGCAGTCTTGCCAGCCCGGGGAGGGCCAATGGTCACGGCCTTAGAAACATGGAGGGTGATGGTGGGATTGTCTCTGATGGCTTTGTGGTACAGTGTGGAGCAATCCCCCTCTGTGAAACCTAGAATATAAGGCAGACATGCAATAATAATTCAGTACATTCTCTGACATGCAGTGTCAATAGGCAAAGGGTACGTACGTGACATGTACATTAACAGCATACAGACATGCACACATGCACACACACACACACACACACACACACACACACACACACACACACACACACACACACACACACACACACACACACACACACACACACACACACACACACACACACACACACACACACTTCTTCTTTACACCTTGTCCTCATGGACGTTGGGCAGGATCCAGTTGTTACACTTCGTCACGAAATTAGGGTTGGGTTGATCTGGGCTTGTGGATAGCACTACGCCACGCACTTCTGTCTGTCACCACATCTTGCCATTGTGGGATCTCCGTCAGGTCTCTGCTGATGACGTCCACCCACTGCAAGCAAGTCCCTCCTGGTCGCCTCTTCTTTCCTCTCAGTCTGCACCGCAGCAGTTGCTTCTGTGGCTGATGGTCTGGCATTCTCTGCAGGTGTCCGAACCACTGGAGCCTCTTCAGTCTCAGCTGCTCTTTGATTGGTAGCTCTCCAGTCTCCTCCAGTATGTCAACATTGCGCCGCATATCCCACAGAGTCACACCCACAATGTCCCGGAGGCATCTCATTTGGAAAGTCTTCAGTCTCCTGATGTCTTGCTGGGTTACTGTCCAGGTCTCCGCTCCAAAAAGTAGCACCGACATGACCATTGCCCGAAACACCTGCACTTTGGTTCTTCTGCTGAGGTTCCGACTCCTGAACACCTTCCTTCTCCACATTTGATAAACGGTGGCTGCTCTCTCAATTCTGGTCTTCACATCTTTCTCCGCCCTACTCATCTGCTGTACCTCACTTCCCAGGTAAGAGAAGGAGTCCACTTCCTCAAGTGCCTGGCCTTTCAGTATGATGGCTGGGTGGTCTCCTGGTGGTTCTCCAATGCTGAGCACTTTGGTCTTGTCCCCACAGATCCTCATTCCCCATCGGGTGCAAGCTTTGTCAAGGGCATCTATCATCTGCTGTAGCTCCTTCCTGTTTTCTGCAACTAGGGTCAGGTCGTCCGCATACAGGGCATTCTGGATGCAGGTGGTCAATGGGGTCTGTCCCTGTATGACAGGAACAGTCCTCCCCTGGTGGTGTACTCAACATGCAGACCCCCTCTGGTCATCTCCATGGCTTCCCTCACAATCCTGTCCATGAAGCAGTTGAACAGGAGGGGAGACAGTACACAGCCCTGTCTGACTCCAGTCTTCACCTCAAAGTCCTCTGACGTTCCTTCTGCAGTTCTCACACAGCACCATGTCCCAGTGTACAGCTCCTTGATGATGTCGATCAGCTGTTGAGGGACTTGGTATTGCTTTAGGATGGTGATAAGGGCTGAGTGGTCCACAGAGTCATAGGCCTTCGTGAGGTCCACAAACCCAAGGTGAACAGTACCCTGGTACTCGGTTGCTCTCTCTATGATCTGCCGTGTAGCCCAGATTTGGTCGACTGTGCCTCGTCCCTTCCGGAAGCCACACTGGCCTTCCATGAGTTGCGGGTCAGTGATGGTTTCCAGTCTGTCCAGTAGCACTAGAGAGAGCACCTTTCCCGGAATACTCAGTAGTGATATGCCACGGTAGTTGTCGCATACCTTCCTGTCCTTCTTCTTGTGCACGGGGACCAGTACTGACTTCTTCCATTCACTTGGCAGCTGCTTTGTTCTCCACACTTCTTGCAATATCTCCAACAGCCAGACAATCATCACTTCCCCTCCATTCTTCAGCATCTCTGCCACAACATCATCCTCTCCCGCTGCTTTGCCATTCTGGAGCTTCTTCACTGCCTGCTCAACTTCTTCTCTGGTCAGTTGGGACATGCCTGTTTCTGAGTGATCTTCAACGTCTTCCAGCACATTCACTTTTACTTCATTCTGCACATTCAATACCTTCTCAAAGTGTTGCTTCCACCGCTCCAGCTTCTCCTCGCTCTTCTGTAGGGGTTGTCCTCTCTCATCCAAGATGGTGCTCATAGATGCAATCCTGTTATCAGTTAGTCGTTTCATCTTCTTGTAGAAGCTTCTGTGCCAGTGTCGTTTCATATCGTCTTCCAGTCCCTTCATCATCCCATCTAGCCATTTCTCTTTGTCCTCTTTCACTGCTCTTCTCACTCTCTTACATAGGTCCCTGCACTCCTTCTGCCTCTTTGCATCTTCTCGCTGTTCTTGCCATCTCACAAACGCCCTTTGCTTTGCCTCTATGGTTTCAATAGTCCTGTCTGATATCCACCGGCTTTGCTTCTTTCGCCTGCCTTGCAGGTGTTTCTGTGCTGATTCCAGTACTGCTTTCTTCAGTTCTGACCATCTCTCCTCTACACTTCCATGTCCTTCTCTAGCGGTAAAACCTTCCTCAATGGTCTTCATATAGTCTGCTCTCCTTTGTTCCTATAGCAAGAGCACCACATCAAATTGTTGCCTCCTCAATATCCTAGTCTTCTTTGTCAATCTCAGTCGTATGGGGGTGACCACCAGCTGGTGGTCACTGTCCATGTCTCCGCCCCTGTGGACTCTTGTGTCCAGGACTGATGACATCATCCGCTCCTTGACCAGTACGTAGTCCTTAAGGCTTGGCTTAGATGTTGGGCCAGGGGGGTACCACGATGCTTGATGAATGCGCTTGTGTGGAAAAAAGGTGTTAGATATGCACATTCCATTGGCATTGGCAAAGGAGATGAGTCTTTCACCGTTGTCACTGGTGCGTCTCCCTAGTCCGTGTGGTCCAACTACTCTAGATCTCTTCATCTTCTCACTCACTGATGCATTGAAGTCCCCCATCACCATTGCCAGCCCATTGCCATTGCTCATCACACGGTCAAGGTCAGAGTAGAACTGGTCTTTCTCTTCTGTGCTGTCCTGGTCAGTAGGAGCATATGCCACGACAATCAGCAAAGGACCTACTTTTGTGAGGAACTCCGCTGCCAGCACTCTTGATGACACAGCTTGATGGTATCGCATTGTGGCTCTTGCATAGGGAGTGAGGGCAAGCCCCACCCCTTCCATATTGCGCTCATCCTGTCTTCCAGAAAAGATCATGGTGTATCCACTTTCTTCTTCCAAGACCATCTCTCCTTCCCCTGGTAGGTGGTCTCTGTCACAGCTAGGATGGACAATCGGTAGCGCTTCATTTCCCTCGCTAGTTGTTCTGTCTTGCCAAGGCCCCGTTCACATGCACACACACACACACACACACACACACACACACACACACACACACACACACACACACACACACACACACACACACACACACACACACACACACACACACACGTTCACATGCACACACACACACACACACACACACACACACACACACACACACACACACACACACACACACACACACACACACACACATCACACACGCACACGCACACGCGCACGCGCACGCGCACGCACGCACGCACGCACACACACACACACACACCTGTCACCAGCTTCCTCTTGATCGCTTCACCCAATGCGACCATATTTGGGTTGCCTCTGACTGCCGTCATAATGTCACAGACGGTCATCAATGCATCCGGAGTGCACTTTCTTCTCAAGCACAAATGCAGTTCCTGATTCTGCAGTCTTGGGTTCCTAGCACTTGTGATGGCCCTCTTATCACCTTCATCAATGATGTTGTCATGCAGAAGGTCCCCAACAACAGCCTCAGCATCCACTTCCTTAATGAACCGGTCCCAAAACTGGTCCAGCACCTCTTCAGCTGAATGGAGAGGGAAGAATCATGCTACACCAACCAGCCAGTACTTCTGCTCACTGTAGACCACTTCCTCAACACTGCCCTTCTGATGAATGGGGTTTCCCCGTTAGCTCAGAGGCTATCACAGAATGGTACTAGAATATGTTATGTGGTCGGGTCAAGTACTGTATGTCCAGTAATTACATCACTCGTCACTCGTCACCAATGCACAGTGACGGTGGAGTCATGTCAGAGCACACATGGTGGTCTTGATTCCACACGGAAAACTATGAACAACCTTGTACCTTCCCCTTAAAGCTGGCACTGCACCAATCTCTCTCCTGCAAGCTACGCACACGGCCATTTGCAAAAGCACTGAGACAACCAACAGTGAGCTTTAATTTGCCATGCTAACATACTGGACACTGGGGGGACAGGCAACAGGAGAAGAGAGACCAGCGACTGAGCTTGAACTCAGGACCTACGCTCTAACGTGGCAGCAACATGAGCTATCGATCCTGGTCCTGATCCTTCAGTTCCCATTGCCCCTGATGTGCCGGTCATGGGTGTTCCGCCAGCTGCGACTGCTGAAGACCCACACCTCGAGGCTGGCACTTTGTGCAGTGTGATGATGGTAGTGGGCTCAGCGGGCAACTAGCATGTTGCACAAGCCTGCGAGTCTGAGATGGATGGTGTAACTGCCTCTGTCTCACAGTGCGTGTATGGTGGGTGTGAACCACAACTGGAATGCTGCAGGACATTACACCTCAGTGGAAAGGCGACTGAAGAAAAAAGAGCAGCTACCGAGCTCAAGCGTAGCCCGAGTTCAAGTTCGGTCACTGCTCCTTTTTCTCCTGTCACCCTTTCCCTGGAGCTGTGGTGTCCTGTAGCATTCCTGGGTCTGAAGGTGCACACACCGGCCTCGACCAGAACATGCTACATGGCCTTGAGTAGAACATGCTACAAAAGAACATGCTTGAACAGACTCAATCTGGGGTCAACAACCTCAAAAAACTCTGTTTCGTGCTTCTTGAGAAATTCTGACGCTGAAAATTGTGTGGCTGCATTAAGTCCAACAAATGAACACACAGTGTAACAGGTCAGTCTAACAGAAGTGCTTTGTTCAATGTTGTGCCATTGTACAGCATGGCAGTGTCTACTGTTCCCTCCTGGTCGCCTCTTCTTTCCTCTCAGTCTGCACCGCAGCAGTTGCTTCTGTGGCTGATGGTCTGGCATTCTCTCTGCAGGTGTCCGAACCACTGGAGCCTCTTCAGTCTCAGCTGCTCTTTGATTGGTAGCTCTCCAGTCTCCTCCAGTATGTCCACATTGCGCTGCATATCCCACAGAGTCACACCCACAATGTCCCGGAGGCATCTCATTTGGAAAGTCTTCAGTCTCTCATGTCTTGCTGGGTTACTGTCCAGGTCTCCGCTCCATATAGTAGCACCGACATGACCATTGCTCGAAACACCTGCACTTTGGTTCTTCTGCTGAGGTTCCGACTCCTGAACACCTTCCTTCTCCACATTTGATAAACGGTGGCTGCTCTCTCAATTCTGGTCTTCACATCTTTCTCCGCCCTACTCATCTGCTGTACCTCACTTCCCAGGTACGAGAAGGAGTCCACTTCCTCAAGTGCCTGGCCTTTCAGTGTGATGGCTGGGTGGTCTCCTGGTGGTTCTCCAATGCTGAGCACTTTGGTCTTGTCCCCACTGATCCTCATTCCCCATCGGGTGCAAGCTTTGTCAAGGGCATCTATCATCTGCTGTAGCTCCTTCCTGTTTTCTGCAACTAGGGTCAGGTCGTCCGCATACAGGGCATTCTGGATGCAGGTGGTCAATGGGGTCTGTCCCTGTATGACAGGAACAGTCCTCCCCTGGTGGTGTACTCAACATGCAGACCCCCTCTGGTCATCTCCATGGCTTCCCTCACAATCCTGTCCATGAAGCAGTTGAACAGGAGGGGAGACAGTACGCAGCCCTGTCTGACTCCAGTCTTCACCTCAAAGTCCTCTGACGTTCCTTCTGCAGTTCTCACACAGCACCATGTCCCAGTGTACAGCTCCTTGATGATGTTGATCAGCTGTTGAGGGACTTGGTATTGCTTTAGGATGGTGATAAGGGCTGAGTGGTCCACAGAGTCATAGGCCTTCGTGAGGTCCACAAACCCAAGGTGAACAGTACCCTGGTACTCGGTTGCTCTCTCTATGATCTGCCGTGTAGCCCAGATTTGGTCGACTGTGCCTCGTCCCTTCCGGAAGCCACACTGGCCTTCCATGAGTTGCGGGTCAATGATGGTTTCCAGTCTGTCCAGTAGCACTAGAGAGAGCACCTTTCCCGGAATACTCAGTAGTGATATGCCACGGTAGTTGTCGCATACCTTCCTGTCCTTCTTCTTGTGCACAGGGACCAGTACTGACTTCTTCCATTCACTTGGCAGCTGCTTTGTTCTCCACACTTCTTGCAATATCTCCAACAGCCAGTCAATCATCACTTCCCCTCCATTCTTCAGCATCTCTGCCACAATTTCATCCTCTCCCACTGCTTTGCCATTCTGGAGCTTCTTCACTGCCTGCTCAACGTCTTCTCTGCATGGTCAGTTGGGACGTGCCTGTTTCTGAGTGATCTTCAAGGTCTTCCAGCACATTCACTTCTACTTCATTCTGCACATTCAGTACCTTCTCAAAGTGTTGCTTCCACCGCTCCAGCTTCTCCTCGCTCTTCTGTAGGGGTTGTCCTCTCTCATCCAAGATGGTGCTCATAGATGCAATCATGTTATCAGTTAGTCGTTTCATCTTCTTGTAGAAGCTTCTGTGCCAGTGTCGTTTCATATCGTCTTCCAGTCCCTTCATCATCCCATCTAGCCATTTCTCTTTGTCCTCTTTCACTGCTCTTCTCACTCTCTTACACTGGTCCCTGTACTCCTTCTGCCTCTTTGCATCTTCTCGCTGTTCTTGCCATCTCACAAACGCCCTTCGCTTTGCCTCTATGGTTTTAATAGTCCTGTCTGACATCCACCGGCTTTGCTTCTTTCGCCTGCCTTGCAGGTGTTTCTGTGCTGATTCCAGTACTGCTTTCTTCAGTTCTGACCATCTCTCCTCTACACTTCCATGTCCTTCTCTAGCGGTAAAACTTTCCTCAATGGTCTTCATATAGTCTGCTCTCCTTTGTTCCTATAGCAAGAGCACCACATCAAATTGTTGCCTCCTCAATATCCTAGTCTTCTTTGTCAATCTCAGTCGTATGGGGGTGACCACCAGCTGGTGGTCACTGTCCATGTCTCCGCCCCTGTGGACTCTTGTGTCCAGGACTGATGACATCATCCGCTCCTTGACCAGTACGTAGTCCTTAAGGCTTGGCTTAGATGTTGGGCCAGGGGGGTACCACGATGCTTGATGAATGCGCTTGTGTGGGAAAAAGGTGTTAGATATGCACATTCCATTGGCATTGGCAAAGGAGATGAGTCTTTCACCGTTGTCACTGGTGCGTCTCCCTAGTCAGCTTGATGGTATCGCATTGTGGCTCTTGCATAGGGAGTGAGGGCAAGCCCCACCCCTTCCATATTGCGCTCATCCTGTCTTCCAGAAAAG